>MU624284.1:0-224013 GCA_025201745.1 Xylariaceae sp. FL1651
CCACCCCCCCCCCCCCCACCCCCCCCCCCCCCCCCCCCCCCCCCCCCCCCCCCCCCCCCCCCGGCCGCCCGGCCCCCCCCCCCCCCCCCCCAATTCCCCTCCCATTGCTTGCGCCAATCCCATCCATCGTTAATCTGCCTTTTCTTTTCTCTTATTGTTTTTTCTACTATCCAGAAGCGAACCACTCCCGTCATCCAACTTTACTGTGTGACTCGAAGCCAGCTGGCAGAACCAAACGAGGATCTCCCCGGTTACGCGCGCGATCGACCTGACACAATTCATACCCAACCAAAAACCCAGGCTAACAGAAGAAACTGGCCCAGGCTACGTAACCCAGGCAAATTTCGCTCCCATCAGCCCAGCCCAGCCTAGCGAGCCAGCCAGCCCTGTCAGCCAGGGCGCCGGGAGGTCCCTTGCCCGCGATCCCTGGGGGTTGCTGACAGCCTACCTAATCTAACATAATTGGGAGTCGGAGAATTTCGCGCCTGTAGCTGTCCCACATAAATAATGACACCGTCTTATACCTATACCCATACATAGTACACTACATTCTCTTACGGGTATCCACAAACCCACACGAAACTCGGCAAAAGAAAATGGATTTTTGCAACGCCATGTAACTATTCCCATATTCCTAGCGAGGTCAGGTGAGCAAAGCAAAGCAACCCTAGGAATTCGAACCGAAATGGAATCAATTGACGAATAATTTTTACCTGCTGGCAGGACCCAACTGGTAAGCACGCAGCCCAATTCCCCGCCTGCCCCCCCCCCCCTGCTGGAAGCTGGAAGCTGGGAGCTGGAAGCTGGAAGCTGAACCCATATCTCTGGGAATCCCCTCGGCAAGTAGCGAGATTGGCTGCGTATGCGCGGTTCTTTCGACGGGAAGCCGGTCTAGGTCTCAGTCACGGTGAGGTGGTAGGGCGGAACAAGGTCAGATTTTGGGGACCCGGCGTCGCACGGCATTTCAACCCCGTGCTTTGCCCACGTCCTTGGGCCGCACTCCACGATGGGGTGGTAAAGGTTGGGGGTCGCCTAAGGCAAGAAATGATTAGTGTTACCAGAAATATCTCCTGTAGTAATTATAGGTAAATGTATTGATTATGTCCGCGGCTTTTCAGCGAGCTTGCTGTTGCGATGGCTCTCTTCTCGATATCGTGAGTCTACCCCAGGTTCTCATCTCAGCCTGCTACTTGCAATTTCGAGATCATTCACATGGCACTAAAAACAGTAGATTTGATAGTAGTTGTATATTTAAGGAACTCGTTTTTCGTAATCTGCTGAGGTTATCAATACTTAGGAAGGATAATCTAGTGGTGTCTTCCAACCGTTTGTTTCATCAACATTCGCCGCAACAGAAATCAAACCGTCAAGAGTCAAGATCAACTTGCTGTGTCTCACCACTGCCCAGCAGGGCTATATTCAAGCGCCATTCATCCATAATCTCTATGTGTGCAGAAACCCCATGAAATATTTTCCTCCTCTCAAATGCCATCATTCCAAATCCCCTCCCATATCCACGACCAGAGGGTATCAGTTATTTAACTATCTACATTAAGCTATCAGGAAAGACAAGGAAATGAAAAACGTTTTCGTTGTGTATGATGTATATAAACAGTGAACGATAAAAACTGCCCAGTAAATGTTGACGTAGCAGCTGCGGTGCATTCAGAAGGGGGGGTACGATGTCGTAGCGCCGAATAACAGTTTGTGACCAAACGCATAGGTTTGGTCGCGTACTGCTTTCGACTCTCCACACCCGTTTCAGTCCATATTCGACCAAACTAGCCCGCAGTGCAACAGCCGTTTGTTACCCACTGGGTCTGATGTTGCCGATATATGAGGCTATGCTATGATATAGCGAAAAGCGCGCGTTTCGTATATCTTCGAGAATGGGTAGTTGTGTGCATGGATTTAAAGAGAGAAAACATACAACTAGATGCTGCCATCCAGCCAATCATGAAAAACTCCATGCCAGTCTATACCGTTTCGTTTCGTTTCATCCGGATAATAATCCAAGGAAATTTTCGTGACACGTGTAGAATTTGTCCTCTGAGAAGTGAGAATAAAGCTTTCCGAATGTTCACCGCAAGCTGTATTCTCTTAGATCATGTTATTGGCATCCGGCACTGGAAACATGTCTAAATGTGATGGCTGCTTAGCCTGCATGGACATCTGATGCTGCACAGCGGGAGGCATGGGTACTGGTGTCGGGGTAGTAGCCATAGAGATGGTGCCAGATGCGTGCTGAGGAGTTACTGGGCGTTGCTGCTCAACCCTTGGTTTCGTGATTTGCGACGCGGCTAGAGCCCTGGTGTGGCTACTCTCACGACGCCTCTTGGGGGCATCTTTGATTTTGGGGTGTATATGACACTATTCCATCGTTAGCATACGGCATTGATTATGACTTCCGTCGATGACATGACTGACTTTGTAAGCATGGCGAAACCATGTTGTACCCTTCTTCTTGCTGCTAACCAAAGCAATCCAATCGTTACAGCTTCCGCACAGTCCTTCCCAAACATCAGGGTTGCCATCCATACGCCGCGTCTCCTGTGGTTCTTGGAAAGGATTGCCAGTCGCTGCACTAATACCATGGGTGAAGCTCTTGTCGTACCAGAAGGCCGAGTTCTTCAATACAAGCCATCGACCTGGCTTACAAATTCCACACCAACCCTCTCGCTTGTTGCCATGTCCACGAACCCACCTTGGTGTATACAGATCCCCTTCAAATCGCAGCTCTTGCTCATGGGGTACCAGATCAGGGTCTGTCGGATTCATGTCCTCCGGCGGCGGTGGAATTTGCTCCTCGTGTAGTGAAGCATATAAATCCGGTGGATCAGAAAGGTCAGTATAGTGACCATGCAGAGAGTGCGGATCAGCGTTGCTTTGTAACATCCTGAATAGCCCATGAGGCATTAATGGAGGATGGTTCTCAAAGTGATGCGGCTCCGGATGGAATCCATTCGACGGCAGTTGGGGAGGCATTTGAGTCGGCAGGATCATCCCATTTCGGAAAGCTGGTGGGTGCGAAAGTAGGAATGGATATTGCTGCATAGCTTGTAGATTCCCAAAATTCAATGGCAGCGGATTGTTAGAGATTGTGGGTGATGAATGACGGGAAGGCATGCGAGCCCCAAAGGCGTCGTGAGTATGGTGATAGACGAAAGGCGACGGTCTCCGGTTAGAAGCAGTGCCATAAGATCCAGTAGACCACCTTTTGTTTCGCGCGCTGTTATCTACGTTGTAAGGAGCCGACCTCATGACTGGGCGTGGAGAAGGAGACGCGCCACGGCCACGGCTTTGTGCCCGAACAAGTTCTGAACGGCTTTGCGGCGTCATTCGAGGAGATGCAACAGGAGACAGCTGTGTCGAGGACATGAGCGAATTTCTGTTCGAAGGTGGCGGGTAGTCTGAAGAAAAAGACGGCGCTTCTGATAACGCAGCAGAGAAGTCCTCATAGGAAGGCATGTCAGAGAGCCCAGTGGTCGACATGGTGAAAGAAGAGCCTGACATGCGACGGGGTTTCAGCCCGGACTCGAAGTTAAGCGAGTCATTGTCCACATGCGAATTAGAGTATCGGAGATCTAGAATTGGGATTGCTTCGTCTGTAGTGAAGGCCTGGCCTATGCTCATATCGCTGTCAAGATGAGGAATGTCCAGACTCTCTTCACATGGTTTCCCACCCCACGAGTCTGGGGCCGCGGTTAATTCAAGTCTCTTTCTAACATCGGTAAACTTACTATTGTCTATTGGCATTCCTGGGTAGAGATTCTGATGCATCGAGACGGGGCGTGACATGGTATCGCTTGGGGTATGCATAGTAAGACCCGACGAGGTCTCCCACGATGGCATAGAACCAAATTCATCTCCAGCGCAAAAGGAGAAGCCTTCATAGATAGTTGCCGGTCTGGGGCGAGAACCTTGAGACGTGGGAGTCGTCCAGACATCAGCGGGCGCCGCTGATGTCTCCGTTTTCGCAGGCGTCTCCATACTAGCCATTGTGACCATAGGAGTTGAGTTCAGAGGTCGTCCGTCCCTCCTAACTTTTTCGTCGAAGTTGAAGGCCAGACCAGGTGTTTGCATCTGCTGTTGCCTAACAGTATATTAGCATTAGAAAGACAAGGGGTAAAGGTGAGAATTACAGATGTGCATCATTGACGTCCATGGCTTTATGTAGCAAACAAGGGAGTGAAAGCGGGTATATTACAGGGCAGGAACTGAAGTGAAGGTGTAAGTATTAGTAGAGGAACGGCGAAGAGGTTTGGCTCGAGACGTAGGCTGATGTGGGGGGTGGTCCGATCCATGTTCAAATTCGCATCTCAATCTGCGCGATGGAACAGGACCAGGCGGTCTTTTCCTGACTTACATAGTAATAAAAGCTTTATGATATGGGTGATTAAGCAATCATTAATCTCCGGCGAGGTTTAGAGGGTGCGGGAGCTGGTAAAGAGCGCGAGTAGAGTATAGATCACCGGAAATATAATAGGAGAGCGTATGCCTCACAGTGAAAGCAACAGGGAGTGTATAAGTCTGTTGAGCAACGACGGGGGCACGGGGTCAAGTATGTTTCTTGTGCGTAAATGAGCGTGATGAGTTGTTTGAAGGAATAACAACCGTTTAGGTGAGTCGGGCCTGGCACACGTACGCTGGCGCGTCTTGGTAAAAAGAGAACCAGCTCCCAGTATTATAGACCAGAGGGGCAATAGCAGGCTTTGTTATGGGTGGCAGAAAAAGGAGTGACTAGCAATAGTATGCCTTTACGGTCTATAGCAGGTGAAGAGAGTGGCGAGGCGAGAAGAGGAGTAAGAGAGCAGACGGTCGGAGGGCGGCACAGGTCGCCCTCAGGTATAAAAGAAGTACTCGTTGAATATAGAGCGTCATCCCGGGTCACCGCGATCATTTTAGCACGGTCGAGTCGGAACACCGGTAGGAGCTAAGCCGGATTCCCTGATACAAACCTAGGCATGTTTGGGGACTTAGGAGAGAGATCGGTGTACGAGGTACTGCTTGGCTGGCTGTAAATGGACATCGCGACAGGGCAGTGGGCAGGGACCAGCGAGGGCTGCTAGGATTTAAGTACAGGGTTCAGAGGGTTACATCTGCCCGTCGATGATGTGTTCCGTGGGAACCATCAAGCCTCGGAGCAGGCTAACGACCGTATGGGACATATGGGGGAGCGACGGATGGATCGAGTCGAGCAGGCTGGATGGGAAGATGCAGTCAGAAACCGACGGGATGCCAGGGACTGCCCCAGTTAGAACGACCCATGAGAGTTAGACTCTTTTGGAATAGTCGCGCCAGGGTTGGGATATAACAGGACGGAACGTAATTTGATATAGGGCGGAGGAAGCATCTCAGAAAACTGGGTAACAGCAGGCGAGCCCGAGAAAGACAACGAGCCTCACGAGAAAAATCGTGCTGGGAAATGAGAATTATGGAACAATAGAATTTGGAGGGGGTGGCTTGTCCGATGTCATGCTACCTTACCTACCTTAGATAGGGCAAATGGATACGCAGACTAAAGAATCATTAATACTGAGGCGTGTAGCACAATTTTGAGCAAAGTGTGACTATTTGCCATGTAGGCCTAGGGCGTCAATCGGTGTCCATATCCATCTAGAACGGCTAGATGTGAGATGAAGCGTTCGGACAAAGACACTCATCAAGCACCGAGTACTCGTATGATACAACCACGACACCTGGTCGGCCGGATACGTCGATCTGGAGAAGCCCAGTTGCTAGAGAGCGTAACATCCTGTCGTGAGGGGCAACTCGGAAACACGTCTTAGCCCATGGCCGTAGGACAGCACAAGATGCAAGAGAGCAAGTAACGAGCTGTAAACCTTCGTCAATGGTAGCTGTGGTGGAGATCATGGATCACTTGTCTGACCACAGAACCTCTGACAGAGGCTCTGCCACTTGGCTTCTGGTGTACGTGGGTTTCCTTGCCCAGCATACGAGTATGTTCAATCGTATGTAATAGGTTGTATAGATTGTAACAGATCTCTAGACATATTTGGAAGATCCCCCTTCCAAGATCAAGCTATGCTGCTTCTGGCTCGGTTAAGACTGGCGAGCTGTTGCCAATCAGGAAAGAAGGACGATGCAGTGCAGACGAGATACAATTAGATAACAGGATACATGCATGCGATTATTAAGGTAGACCATGAGGCTGGTGGCACTAGGATGAGTACTCTCCTTCTAGAATGGAACGTTGTCGCGGTTCTGGGATGAGGCTGAGGGCACATGGGATGATGTTGAGATGGTTCGATGTAGCGCACATTCTGAAGAAGAAAGGATAGACATCCTAGCGAAGCAGCAGCGCAGATGACTCCGTGACCAAGTGCAGCCAATAGACAGACAGAAGAAACAAAAGGCTGGTGAAGGTGAAGCTGCACGAGCGAGCCAGCAGGTGCAGATTTGGGCCTCTAGCACGGCGAGATGGTCTGAACTAGGCGTTCAGATGAAACTCGCGCGTGCAGTCGAGTAGGGTAGCATCAAGAGGCAGTGCGATCGAGGCTAGACATGATAGGGCGACGGCGTGCGGCGGTGCTTCGTGGTGTTGGAGTTGAGAGAGCGACCTAAGGTTAGCTGCTACGGTAGAGATTGGCGAGGGTGGACGAGTTGCAGAGGTCACGAATTGTCGTCTCGTCGTCAGCGGAGCGCGTTTGACGTTGTCGACCTGGAATTTAGGGAGGTGGAGTGGGAAAAGACCAACCCGCCAGCGCGATTGGCCCCGCGTGTACTGGTGTGGTGAGCCCCTTGCAGCGGCCTGTCTCAGATTCTGTTACAGACTGAATCCCTGTCCAGAGACCCACCCACGGCGGCCCAGCTCCACCACTCTGCTGGCTCGCCAAGAGGTCAATCTAGCATCCTAGACAGTCTGGGCTCTTTTCTTGTCTGTGAGTCTTAAGTGTGTATAAGTACCAATCTAGCCATCTTTATAGGAAACCCGCTAGAATACTCTTACACGAGACACGGACTACAGAAAAAACACCGATGAAGTACCGATGCGTATTAACTGCGTATAGATGGCTATTAGATTGCAGATTTTTCTACCATCTAGTAGCCCTCGTTCCCGTAACAAGGTAATGTACTTAGATATGTGTTGTAGCATGTAAATACGTAATAGTATGTATGTGGTTAGATTGGATCGTGTAACTGCTCGGTGGAGTGTCGCCATCTCGAGTAAGTCCTATCTGAAATTGCTTCCCCAAGAGAGCTGAGCGCAACATGATGTATTATTGTACAGTATTATTCAGCTGTGGCTTTGCTGCTAGATGCTGTAATGATGGACACTGCTTTACGACCAAAGTCAGGAGCCTTTGACATCAGACTTGTCCAGATCTGTGTTGTATTTCTCAATTTAGCTTGCCTGCCCTGATGTTTCTATTTCCATCTCAACGGGTCAGACGGACTAATGTATATATCCTAGCCAGTGGCTGCCATGTTTCTAGGTAACCCCCCCCGGGAGCTCCATGTAGCCGACCTCAGTTTCCTGTAAGGTCTATATCCAGCTATCGAATGTAGGCGCCAGTCGGTACGTAGACTGTAGCCCATAAAGTCATGGCACTTGGACCTCGACAACCAGTAGGGTGCCTGGGATTAGGGTAGCACATCTATACATATCACCTAGTGATACAGTTTTTAACCTGACTTTTACACACCATAGGCTATTAGTCACGCGGACTCGACCGACTCTGGGAAGGGTTGATTTATAGATAGCGACGTCGCACTACGTCAAGATGCGCTCACGGAACACGATCGCACACCCTTTGCCATTGTGACTATCTTGTATGTTCAAAGTGAGAGCTAACATAGATCAATTGTCGAATGGAGAGGTGGGCGGCCTCCCAAGCAATATGTACCTGCATTCCCGTCGCTCAAAAGGACCCCAGTGTCCATAAATTGATAGATTAAGTCTTTCGAGCCGCGTAATGTCCATGTAAATGGGTCCGGCTGGCGACGCGCGACTGCTTCCTATTCGGCTAACGTGCCGCGTCCGGGTCCATTGGGTATGAAGTGCACATGCGGGAAAGGCCACCTATAACCACTGATAACGAAAAAGTTATCGTGGGAACTAGATGCGATCTACACGTATAACTCTGAGCGTCGTTAGTCTTCCGGTGACACTGCAGGCCTGCGACAATCAGCTTTGCTACGAGTCGTACTATACACGCTCGGCCTCGATGTAAAGGCTCGGCTTGTGAGGTCAAGGGCAAGTAATTACTCTGTAAACTTCCACGACTTCGATGAGTTGTTCTGTGGGTCTGCCGATACCCCATGCCCTCAAACAGGGCTGCTGGGGTAGACCCCGTTGGCCGCATGATATACCGGATCTCTTTGGGAAATTATTCAATGCTTTCGTCTTTATCCGCACACTCTCGGGCCCGTAATCCTGATCATATTTCGGCTCTTATGCAGATCTCGGACCAATGGTGACGAGGCTAGCTCCTCAGATAGACGCATCAGTACAAAATATCTTGCGGTGCCGCGGGGCCTCGCGCATCCACGCAGCTAGTCGGGCTCTCTGATGGTTGAGAACTGTTTAGAAACATGGCAGATCGGCGAAATAAAGTCACGTGGCGATGCTGGGAGCTATAGATTGTTCTTGATTGTTTCATACATATAACTGGGCGGCCCCCAACAGCATGCGGTTGTAAGTAAAGCTACCATACCTAGTATTGCAGGCCAGCTGACTCCATAAAACAACAGCCGGGCACATGCGTGGAGGTAGCCAGATCCTCCGTATCCTACCCTGGATCTCCGTAAATAGAATCAAAGCTACCTAAGTCCTATCAAACCTCCCAATTCAGCAGCTGAGCTTACACACGAGTACCTGATAGATGGCCTGTGCGTGAGTATCGGAGAATTGTTCCAAGTTTGGTCAAACCGACGGGTGGAGGCTTTGTAGGTTCGAAGTGCCTTGGAAGCCTGCTTATTCCTTGTTAATCTTCTTCCACACTTCACTCTCCACAGCGGCAAGCCGTTCACCCGTCTGCTGAGCTAGTTTTCTAGCTGCTCCCCATACACCATCCATACCATTTCCGCTGTCTTCTTGGGATTCGCGCTGGTCCATGGATGATCTCTGATACCGATCCAGCCCGGAAGCATTGGCATTCTGATGGTAACCTGGTGGGTGTTGAAGACTCTGTGCACCCTTGTCACCCATGTCTATACTAGAGGGCGCATGGTTGCCGTATCGCGACAATGACGGCGTCGTTGCAGTGGAAGTGCCCCGCTGCTGAGATGGTTGAGGCGCCGTGGGCGCAGGAATGGCCATCTGGTGAGGATAGGGCATCGTGATAGTGGGATGAGCAGCTGCAGTCTGGGTAGGCGGTTGGTATCTCTCACCGACCTTGGGTGGGGGTGGAACGCTGACAGGGACGGCTCCTGGTTGAGGTAATGCTGGGCTAGCATTACCTACCTTTGTCGTCGGAGTGGGCTGTGCAGGGGAGTATACTTGGGCAGTAGCCGTAGGTGTTGGGAGTGCTGGTGCAGCTCCAGGTTGAGCAGCGGCATACGTGGATGGTGTATAAGTCGAAGTAGGTAAGACTGAGGCATGACCTGGACCATTCGTCGAAGGCTCTGCGGCAGATGCTGTCTTTGGCGTTACTCCCTCATGTTTGGCGGCGGTGATAGGGCTGTTGGCATAGACGGGAATAGGTGCCATGGTAGTTGCTTTTATCGGAGAAAGCTCAGCCTACACACGTACTAGGAGGGCAAATCCTATTAGACTTGATGGTGCTGCAACGACAGTGACGATGATGAACAATGGCGATGAAAAGCTGAGGATAGCACTGCGCTGTAGTGCTGTGGACGTTAGAAAAGAATGAGTGCCTAGTGCCAGCAACATCAGTATATGTATTTAGTGCTGTGTTGTTGAAAAACGTAGGGAATACAAGTCGTCGCTCTGCGAAATACAAGACAGAATGACAGATGGTCGTTTAGCCAGGTACGTACACGAATACTGGAGAGGAACGGCAAGGCCGACGTCATAGGGCGACGGCTGGAAAGGCAAGTAAGGCTAGAAGTCGACGTAGGTAGATACTTAGACATCCAATGTTGGTCTTAGTTTAAAATTGATATAAAGCCGAGAGAAAGTGAAAAGACATAAGATCGGCTTCGTTTAAAAACAAATGACTAAGGGATAACTCTGCTATGAATTGATTGCTACTTACCTTTGTTTGTTATTCGTTGTGCCCAACCTATTGTGGTGAAGTGTGCCCTTACATCCCATGTATGGTATGTAGGTAAGTAAGTATATAAGTAAGGCAGAGCTGAATTAAAAGGCATCTGTCCTTTAGATAAAGGCGATCTTGCAACATTAGTATTACCAAAGAACCACATTTCACAGATTTTACAGTATCTAAGATCGGGAGACATGGTTCGCCAAATAACTACATGATTTTCTACCTTCCAATGCTTTGTTTGGTTGATTGATTGATCCCTATGCTCGAGAGACTAGGACTATAGGCATTGCACTCTCTTTACTGCACTAGATAGCTGACCTAGCACCCACGATAAGAATAAGACGTATTGCAAGGCGATAAAGATACAGAATAGGTAACTTAGCTATAGAAAGCCTTGAATGCGCCAGAATGCACCGCCCGCAGACAACTGACGCCAGCTTCTGCCCACAGCTGGAGACTTAGGTAATCCCACACCAAGCTGGAAGCAACTTAGCGTCGCAGGCAGGTACTGGGTCGAAATTACCTGGCGGCGTCGCTGCGTTCGACCAAGTCGTAGCATTCGGTCGCGACTGACTGTGATTAATAAGGTACTTGCTTGCCTGCTGATACCGAATGAAGCGCGTCGAATCAATGGCGGCGGATTGAATCTTATCATTAGAGTGGCAGCTGCAAAAGGAGCAACGAACAAACTTTGGAGAAAGGGCCAAAGCCAGAAAAAAAATAATAAACCCTCTCTCGGAATGCCATAGACCCAACCCACACTCTTTCTTGTAATGACACCACGCTCTGCTGGAACACTACCATCACCCGCCCCAGGAAAGGACCGGACCCGGATGCTTCCTCTGTAGAAAATCGTTCGCCTTTTCAACTTAGCATCATGGTCGGCAAGGTTAGCGAGCGCGTCCTTCTGCGCGAAGGTAAGGCTGTGCCAATGGAAATGGATAGATGGTGGCCTGCGACTGACTGGGAGTTGCTCGCTATCTAGGACTTGAGAGGACCGACAATGGCATGAAGCAGACCAGCTGGCCCGATGTCACCCCGATCAACCAAAAGAACTACTACACGTACGTCGTCGCTGTTGCTGTCACTGTCACTGTCGCCTGCCTCGCTGCTCCATCGTTTTGCGCCGATGCTGACCAACTTGTCGCCCTTGTAGTGATTACATGAAACGCGATGACCAAGTCCTGGCCCTCCGACTGCAAGCCGAAGCCGCACGAGACAGACTTGTTCAGTCAGCCAAGGACCGCGATCGAGCCCTCGCCCGAAATGGCCACGCTGAGGTTCCCTTGCCCGTCGCTGATATCCAGCCCGACGATGCTGCTGTCTCGCCCAATGATGGAACGGACCCCTCCAAGGTCATCGTTATACACCCGGGCAGCCAAAACCTACGCATAGGCTTTGCTAGCGACGCCCTCCCTAAGACGATACCCATGACAGTCGCCACCAAGTTCCCCCAGACCGAGTCCGAGATGCACGAGGCCCTACCCCGCCGCCAGTTCGAGGCTAAAACCATAGACCAGCAGTACGGTGAGGAGTGGTCCAAGAAATATCAAAAGATGTGTAACGACCTGAAGGTTGAAATGCGTGCCAACAAGCGCAAGGTTCTGCCTAACTCCAAGGAGCTGGTGGTCAACTACAACAGGCGGACCGAGCCAGAGAAAATACCGAAGCACAATGACCCCCAAGAGATCGATTGGACTGATGTGAACAGCCTCGATGACCCCCATTCAGCAGCCTCGTGCTTCATCGGTCATGCAGCTCAGCGCGTCCCTGATGACTCGAATCCAAAATTCAAGCTCTGGTGGCCCATTCAACACGGTGTGCTCAACGAGGATGATTATACCACTGCGGAGCATCTCTACGACGATCTTGAGACCCTTCTAGACAAAGCCATAAGACAGGATCTGGGCCTGACGAGCACCTCTACATGGAAAAATTACAGCTGTGTATTCGTCATCCCTGATCTATACGACAAGAAGTATGTGGAGCAAGTCCTGAAATCATGTATGATATGGTTCGAGTTCAGCAGGGTATGCTTCATTCAGGAGAGCATGGCAGCCACGTTTGGCGCTGGCTATACTCAGACTTGTGTGGTCGATGTGGGAGCTCAGAAGACATCTATTGCTTGTGTTGAAGATGGATTATGCATAGAAGACTCGCGCATAAACCTGAAATACGGTGGCTACGATGTAACGGACACATTCATCAAGATGATGCTCTACGACCACTTCCCTTACCAAGAAATCAACCTTCGAAGGCGGTATGACTTCCTCCTCGCCGAAGAGCTCAAGATTAAGCACTGCACCATGTCCCAAGCCGACATATCAGTGCAATTGTATCAGTTCCATCTCCGCGCGCCAAACCAGCCTACCTATAAATATCAATTCAAGACATACGACGAAGTTATCCTAGCTCCCATGGGGTTTTATGACCCAGCTATCTTCGATAATTCGTCCAAACTTCGCAACCGCCGGAAGCTTATTGACCGTTCGTACAATGCTTATGATGCTGATTCGCCTGACGATCCAGCATCCGCAGCCCAGCTAGCGATCCTAGCCCTAATTAAACCATCAGTTGTGTCTAACGCGAACGGATTTCACTTTAATCCGTCAGATCCTAACCTTGCCACACCTAGTAAAGAGAAGTCTCAACCATTCAATTTCCTCTCGCGTGGCGAATTGTACGGTACGCCAGGAGGTTCGAACGCTGCGTCCCCTGCCCCGGAAGGCGCCTCGACCCCCATACCCCCAGCTTTCCACTTCGGTGTCAACGGCAACACCGGAAGCCCGGCACCCAACGCCCGCAATGGAGCCTCGCCCGCTCCGCCGGCGGGCATGTTTGTGGACTCTTCGGCGCGTAACGCACGATCGCTAGCCGCAGAGCGTGACGCTGTCCTCCCTGTGGCACCACTCGACATAGCTATCCTCACAAGTATCCAGAACGCCGCTAGGGGTGATGACAAGCGGCTTCGCGACTTCTTGGGTAGCATCATGGTAATTGGGGGTGGCGCTAAAACCCCTATGTTTACACAGACGCTTGAGGAGAAGCTGCGTGCCCGGCGTCCAGATCTGTTCGACCGCATCCTCGTCTCCCGGAGTGCCCGCGATATGGACGAGCAGGTCGTTGTTTGGAAGGGCGCCTCTGTATTTGCCAAGCTACCTGCAAATGATAGCTGGGTCACGCCCTTTGAATTCGAGCGATTGGGTGCCCGCGTGCTGCATCATAAAGTACTTTGGGCTTGGTAGAGCTAGGTTCAGGGTATTCGGGAAACCACTCGCCAGGATCAGAAGGCCATGGGATACAAGTCGAATCTCCGTTGCACTTATAGTGGTTAATGTTTGTCAAGCGAACAGGTTCCAGAGAAGAGGAAAGCAGAGATCTACAATGATTATATTTGACTCTGTATACAACGGCGTTTGGCGGGCGGCAGCGAAACCAGGCAAAGCAGACGTTAGTCAGGCTAGGCCTCGTTATTCTAGTAGACTGTAGTTTTGTCTTTTAAGCATTGTTTTATTTTAAACCTAAATACCATGCCACCTCTTCGTATTACTAGTCGTGAAACTGATTTATAGAACCAGGCTTTGATATAAAGAAGTAGTAGGCTTTTTCTTCTGCAAACGTTGAGAAACAACAGTTCGTTGAATCATGAACAATCTAAATAAACAGGAGCGCTTTTGCCTCACCGCAATCACATTCTTTTAGCAGAATAGTTCGCGCCACATAGCCGACCCATATCAGGTGGGCACCACGAAGATAGAGAAGGCCTCCTCTAGTGTACTCATCAATGGATTTTCACCTGTCCAATTTGGCGTGGCCGCGCCCAAATCTATGTTCAGTGTGCAGTTAGCCTCTTGAGGCAGCAGCGAATGCTCAATCTGATTCCCAAAAATTTCCGTGGCAAGCAGAAATGAAGCATCCTGCAACCGTAAACAGACCAGGAGATAAAATAATTTCTCTTCGTAGGTGGGCAGATGTCGGTTCCGAGCGGACCAGATCAGCAGTCAAAATGTCACAACAAAAATGTAGATCTTGCTCTCACAACTAGTGACTTGAGATCCCTATCTCTATTATTTTCATCATCTAGCTAGGGACACGCCAAATTCCATTGTCTTTCCCATCCTGCCTGTCTTCGACCCGTCTGCCGAGAGGGAAAGCCAGGTCTCAGGACTCATTTTCAATCGTAATCTACACTCCCGCGCAAGTGACGCGCGAGGAAATCTCGTTCCTTCCCAAGCCTTTAAATTAAAGTCCTCCTATTACACTATTTAAAGCAGACGCCGAAGCTCCCATGCGGAGCCGGGGGTATCTCAAAGATGCAATATAACGCCAGAGAAAACCGCCACGCCCGAAGCGCCTAGATGTGAGACGTAAAAGTGCCAAATACGAAATTTTAGGGGGAAGAAAATACGGAAGGGATGGTTTTCGCTGTAGGGATAGCTAGCAAGTCAAATCCTCACTTAAAAGGAGTTTTTGGTTGTGGGCGCAGTAAAAAATCACCCGGAGGTGGCGATTTCGGCGGAACGGACGATGAGAGATGTGGACTCCGTGCTTTTCGGACAACATCTTTAGCCCAGTTGGGTAGCCGAGGCTCTTTGCTACTACTTGAGGAAGATTGCGACGGCTGGGTATTCCTACGTGTTAAGACAGCTTGCAGTGCCTCGCGGTCGTCAATATTTTGAGTCTTGGCCTTCCTACGTTCCAAGACGGCCTGTAGTGCCTCCTGGTCGTCGAGCTGCCGAGATTTAAGCGGACCGGGTTGATTGTTCTCGATCACCTTCGGAGTCGATGACATTCGCCGCAGCCCAACCTGTAGGGTCTGTAGAATCGAGGTTAGCTTCAGTGCTCTGCTGGTGCTCTTGCACTTGGGTCTGTACTTCTGGGTCAATGGAACGCCTTCCTTGATTCCAAGCAATTTTCTGTGCTTCCCATTGAGCCTCATCCATTTCCTTCCAGGCCTTAAGCTGCTGAGTGATACTCTCTCTGGTCATCTCTGCAAATTGCTGTGGCGGAATTATTCCCATACAAAGTGCTTCAACGAAGCGTTTAGAAGAGGCTGCGTCCATAACTGCCCATTTGAAATCGCTTTGTTCATCAGGGTGTCTGTACTGAACCTTCTGCCATATAGCGGTCGAGATGTCTCGAGCAACATTAACCCTGATTTTCTCTTCCGGAAAACCGGCATTTATAACGAATGCCCGAGTTAGCTCTCCCTCAAAGGCTGCTAGGCTTTTCCAGTCCGTATCAACATTAGCACGGATACCGTTAGAAGGGTTGGCCGGAGGTCGAAAATGCATCGCTGTGCCTTGAATTTGGGCCGGAGGTAAATGTGGGCCATTAGCAAAATGTTCAGCAGTCGGGCCAACTGGATAATTGGACAAAGAATTAGGGTTCAGATTTGGTAGAGTAACCGGAGCGGTGTTTGGCCGAGCGGTGTTTGGCCGAGCGATCCCATTAGAAGATGAAGGCTGTGACATAAACTGGCTTCCACTAAAAGTTCCAGCTAAGGAAGGTTGTCCTGGAGTTACAAAACCTTGGCCACCTGGTGTAGGCAGCCGGTTTGTTGCACCTAAAGGAACGGCTAAGGGTATGCCCGTTCTGCGTGCTTCATTCGCAAGGATCATTCGATCTGCTTCGGCACGGTCGTCTGCTGATAACTCTACATCTTCGACAGCCTCTTCTTCAAAGGTGTCCATCATCTCAACAGCTCGGATCCCCTCTCTGTACTTTTCTTCGCTCAAAATAGCATCCAGGACGATATCCTTGCCGCAGTGTTTGTTAAGGTCCTCTTGCAAAGGGATCTCAGGCATGGCCCAGGCTCCGTCGAAACGCTGTGCCTTGGGGATAGGATGTTTTTTGTCCACAACGCGAGATGCCAACTGCATCTTCCAAATGGCTTGGCTGAGCATCTTCTGCTCAAATGTGCCACCGCAGACAAATCGATACACGAAAACAGGCTTTTTCTGCCCAATCCGATAAGCGCGACCGACAGCTTGTTGTTCGTTTTGTGGGTTGAATTGTGAGTCGAAGATGATAACTCTGTTTGCGCCCGTAATGTTCAACCCTAAGCCACCAGCCAGCGTGGAAATCAGGAAAATGTCAACGTTGCCCATATTGAAACCATTGACCATGCCTTGCCGATCCCCCATGGGCGTTTCACCATCTAGTCGTACGAAGGAGAGCTTTCGTCTGCGCAGGACTTTCTCCAGGTAATCGAGTGTGAGCTTAGAATGAGTAAAAAGTAGCACTAGATCGCCTAACTTTTTGCTCTCGTCCAGAATTTTAAGCAGTATCGGAATTTTCCAAGATATCGCAAAGTCGTCAAGCGCAGGGTCCCTTTCTGCATTGCCCAAAAGTGTCATTTCATCACTAATCAGTTGCTGTGGCAGTGTGACTGTCTCACTCCTCCTTGTAGAAGTACTCGCCTGGTTTCTCAAGTCTTTCAGCTTGTTCAAAAAGACTGATGGAGAAGCACAGATCAGGCCGAGATCGTGGATGGCAAACACGGGTACTTTTGTATCGCCATTTAGGTGGTGTTGTATGAACATTTCATACGCTTTCTGTTGGATGGGTGTGAGCGGAACCGTAATGACGAATTCCTTCTTGGTCGGAATATCGTGTTTCAACACACCAATAGTGATCCGGCTTACTTTGGGTGAGACCTCCGACTTGAGAACGCGCAACATTCGCAAGGCCATCCTTCGCTGTTCGCTCGTGCTGTTCACATCAAGACCCTCTTTGATGGGAATTGCGTATTGAAGGCGAAACTCGCGAGCGTCGCTGAGGTAATTGGGAGCAACCCAGTTAATCATGGAATAGTACTCTTCAACATTGTTTGCCAATGGAGATCCGGTTAAGGCCACCCGACTCAGCGTTCTAAAGTTGGCAGTGGCCTCATGAATTTTGGACTTTGGATTCTTCATCAGATGTGCCTCGTCGGCAACTACAATACTGGGTCGTTGAAGTAAAATCTCGCGCGTCTGTTCATCCTCAACAAAATCTTTGAAGAGAGAGTAGCCGACAATCATCACCCCACCTTGCTTGCCCCAAGTCTGAATAGCATCTTTTCGTTGGGGGTCAGTCATCATTGCATCGATTTTGAAGAGGTGACCAAGTGCATGGTCCTCGGGTAGCCAACTCAACATCTCGTCCCGCCAATTATTAACGAGCGTGGCCGGACAAAGTATCAAGGTTCTGGATTCGCGCAGTTCTTCTGGGATTTGGGACGAAATCGTAGGATCGGTAGATTCCGAAGCTTGGCCAATAGCCACCAAAAGGGTGATAACTTGCATGGTCTTTCCGAGGCCCATAGTATGAGCAAGCAGACAGCCTTGCCTCTTTTTGGTGTCAATTATTTGATCCCACATGAATCGTACTCCTGTTATCTGGTGATCCTTGATCCGAGCAGCAATCTCAGGGTGAATATAGACGAACCCTTGGTCATCTTTTTTGCTCTCGTTGATGATGATACTTCCGCTTTGACTGCCCAGAGCCATACTACCCTCTGTTAAAAGTCTATTACGGAGATTCGTTCGTCGAATATTTCGCTCTACTGCTCCAGCTTGATCGATCTCTCGAACAATAGCCGCTTCACGGTTGCGGACAACTTTCTTGCGCTTCTTTTTCGCGGAAGACGGCTGCGGTAGTCCCTCAGCATCAGTGTTTATGTCACCTAGAATATCTGAATCGTCAGAGAGACGAGATGCTTTGTCTGCCTCCTTTTCCTTCTTTTCTCCTGCTGTTGAAGTTGCAGAGCCTTCTGGTTCCTTCCTATGTACTTTAGCCTCGGTCCACTCGAAGCGATCGCTTAACCGCCAGAGAAATTTGACGAAAGCTTCCCACTCCTCTGGATGCATACTGTAAAGCTCCTGAAGTCTTTGTCTGCCTTTATCGTCCAGGCTTTTATACCGACTAAGCTTATATAAAGCGTCATCTTTGTACATTTCGAATAAACGTAGAAGGGTGTATGCCGTAAGCCCGTCTTTCTTGGCATGAGAGTTGTACGGTGCTTTGGGCAATCCTCTTTCCAAGTTAAGGAGGATAAGATCACTCCAGATATCTTCCGGTAGAGTATGACGAGCAATAGAGAAGATGGCATTGACAAAAATTTGATCTGTTATCATCAACTCATTCGCAATCCTCTGTTCTGCAGGTGTCAAATCATTGATCGTCATAATCAAAGGAGAGGACGTGGGATGCTCGTTGGCCCGACTAGAGATATCGCAGCGAAGTTTACCGTCCTTGTAGCTTATCATGCGGCACGTACGGTCGGGAGGAGTAGTCAGATCGATGATAACGGATTCCTTCTGATTTGATGGTGTTTGAAGGTTCTTACTAGGAATTCTTGTGACTGTGATTGGATCTGGGGTAGCCATCCGCTTGGGGGAAATAGAACGATCTTCGGAAGATCCTGTATAAGTCTCAGAGCGATTAATATACTCGTCGTCATCATCCACAACATTCATGCCAGTTTCAGGGCGTTTCGTATGTTTACTATGCCTTTCTTCACCAGTATCCATAGGAGATTCGTTATCAATGGACATAGGAATGTTAGGCTCATCATCAACGATGAAGCGATTCAAGTCATCTTCGGACTCGCTTGTCAGTGTCTCCTCATCCTCTTCGTCTGCAGGAGTAGGCTGTGCTTCCGGAACCTTTTCTCTCAATACCCGCTGTCGGCTGATCTTGGCCGGTTCAGACGGAGACATGAGAACACCAATTAGCCAGGAACGGTGCTCTCTGTTAAAGACACTCGGTTCCAGACTGACCAACCTGGGTTTCAGCTCTCCTACGTTCCGCCACTCGTTCCGTTCGATGTTCTCCCTCAACTTTGCAATGCGAATCTCAAATTCATGAAGGTCTTGCCGAGCCTTGTCTATTGCGTCCTTCAAGCCAAATCGTCGCGCATCATTCCAGATGCGATTTGCCTTGCCAGCATACTTCGGAAGCTTCTTTTCTCTCCATTCGGAGACGAATTCGTCAATACTTCTTTCACAAGTGGAAATGATCTCGTCTGCGGTAAGCCCCGTAAGACGGCGTGGCTCTTCGTTCTTCTCTTCTTCAATCTCCCGCCATGTATCTGAGTCGTATTCCATATCATCATCGGACTCACCATACAACGGGAGGACCTCGTCATGATCCGGGTTATTGGCGCCTGGCACAATGTCTGGCTTCTTAAATAAGCTCCGTCGATATCCCTCCTTGCGAAGAAGGCAGCGTTTCATTAACCGATGAGTCTGGATTATGCGCCCAGGAAACAGTCTGCTTGTGAAAACAACGTTGATCTGCTTATCCTTCTCTGAGACCGGCCCAGTTTCAGCAAACGGATCAGAGTCTGTGACATCAAACCTCGTAATGGATTTGTCCCCAAGATAAACTCCACGAAGGGTGCTATCAGAGTTCTTATCGAGAGATTCCGCAGCAGCAGGCTTCGATGAAGAAGAGAGCATATCCGCCTCAGTTATAATGTAGCGGTTCTTATTAGGGTCGATCTCAGTAGTAATAACAGTAGGAGCAATTCTTCGTCTTTTAGGGGTTAACTTGTCCATGATTAATGCCAGCCCGTTTCCAAAAGGTACAGATGCAGCTTCAGGTACTTCAGTATGAGGTGCAGTACTTGGTTCGATGGACTCAGCTGGCAGAATCTTATCCCCTAATGCGTGACTGTTTTGAATTTCGTCAGGTTTGTGCGCTTTATCTGTCATCTCTGCTCCGGCGTCGTCGAACTCTGAAGCTTGCCTTTTACGATAAAGTCTGTATTGGCTACTTCGTAATCGCATATCTTGGATAGCGTTCTTAAAAGTGGACTTATGTTTTAGAACCTTAATTCCAAGCTCAGAGCACAACTCAGCCTGGTCATACGTTAAGAGTAGTTCGCCATCCACTTCATGATCACGAAGAGCTGTTTCCAACCGGTCAAGAGGTGGGAGCTTGAGAGGAGCTGCTGATGGATACCATTGTCGATTGGGTGTGCAGAGTTCCTGCACAACCCTCTCGACATCCCAATCCCAGGGATCATCCATCATGAAAGGCAGGAATTCATTCAGCTAGAGAACTCAGCAACATTAGGCTCTGGTTGAGGTTGCCTATGATTTTTGGTTAGTATCACGCGCTCGGGAGGCCAGAGTTGGTAGGCTGAAACGCAACTTAATAAGAAAATTATGGTGGGGTAGAATTGGAACAAATCACAAATTCGAAGTAAGGAATGAATAAAACCAAGGCGTCGGTTGCTGAGGTAGCAAGGCAAATTGGTATAGAAGGCTGTCTTGTTGTCGCGGTATGACCGTTATGCAAAAAAAGATAACCTCTCATGGAAGCGCAGTAACCAAGCATGGTTGGTTGGCATTATACGCGTAAGTCCACGTCAGTGTAACGTTTGTGTAAACACCCAGTGAAGACCAGACTTCTGTAAGCGCAAAATAGGGATTGCAGCACAAGGTTGTCCCACGCAAAGAGGCCAACTTCTCCGTGCTGGCGCATTTCCGCAAAGATGTTAAGAGAACCAGAAAACCAAGCAAGCAAAGAACTCACCTAAGTGTGGGCACAGGTTGTTGACGTATAAACACAGCAGGCCGCACTGAGATTTGATATCTTGATCTCAACCGGTTGTTCGTATTGGCCGCGGTGGAAGATAGTACTGGCAACCCTGGTTATTTGAGAAAGTGCAGACACAAACTCGCACGAGGGAGCATCTCAAGTAATAGTCGAGATGATACCGAGGCAGTACCGTGACAGCTACCAACCGTAGTTCCCAAAAGCGAGGTTTATATGCCAAAGCTTTTGGCATCAATGTAGCTTCTTCACTGCAACAATTCGTGGCGGCGTCGTAGATTTGTATGTCAAATGCAGGAGCGCGACGTGGTGAGGTTGGCGTGGCGTAACAATACTTAAGTACCTGAGGGATTTTCTCCTAGCCAGGCAACAAACGCAGTACACAGCAACAAAGATCGGATCGAATATGGAAACGAGTAGTAGGTCGGGTGAAAGTGCGCGAAGTAAGGCGGGGGTTCGTGGGGGAGGAAGGGTCAAGCAGATGGCTGTCGCAAATGCGCGCCCTGAAGCATTCAGCTAAGGCTGACTGAGGTACAAGGGTTAATACCCGCGGTGTCGACTGTCTATATGTTGGCCGTTTCGGTAGCCGACGTAGTTACACTTAATAGAGTGTAGGGAATGGTGGATTCGGTTTCGGGTAGTGCTCGAGGTACGGCTATGCTGCCTGAGCTGACTATGACAGGTACAATCGAGCAGGGTCATAATGCGGTAACTCTTATGCACGATGAATGAGTATCTGTGGGGAGGTCTGGCTTTTTAGCTAATTTTTCGAACATAAAGACTGCAGCATAATGGCAAACAACCAACTAACAGTCGTCCCTCTATATTTTCGACGGTTTCGGTTGACGATCGGGGATTAGGAGTGTGGATAGGTAGGCACAATAAGTACATGGGTTTTGTCAAGTATCCTAGTACTGGTCGAATAAATATTTGAAAATCTCGGAAAGACTCGAGTTGTGTTTAAAAGTCACGTTCCCAAGAAAACGAGGAAGCGGCGACTTTGCGGCAACCAATGTGAGACAGGGTTAGGATTAGACGCGCGTGAAGTCTCACAGTGTCCCGCATTGGAGGTCCGTCGCGGACGCGGGTATCCTATACTCTCACGTGATCATTGGGGGACTTGGAGACGTAGGTAGTGGGGTCGAGGAAGATCAGGCTCCTTCCGCCTACTTAGCCAATGGGAGTTTTCAGAGTTTTTGATTGTATGGGCACAGCGGGGGGAGGGGTACAGTGGTCGTGCGCCATAACTACCCCTGTCTTCGAGTGCGAAAGGGATCGAAAAGGCGCCATAAATGATTATAATAGCTTATCATTCCTTTCTTTCATTAACGGCCAATCCCATAAGCCAAATCTTGCTTATTGATAAGAATTGGAGTTATCCGTTGCTGGCGAAGTTTATGAGAGTGACTGTAAGTCATAAATATTGAAAGGATCCATTATCCGACGACCAACTGTTGTACCCCCCACGAATGCGAGCGTCCTTAAGACAGATACCTATTCCGTAACGTTATCACTAAGCAGCTCAAGCAATGTTGTCGAGATGTTCAGTTCCATGCATCACACCAAGCACCCGAGTACCTTAACTTAGGTGCGCAAACACACTTAATCAGTGGGGCTTTTCTACAACCACTTATTTACACCTAAATGCTAATGCCGCAACATCCACTCTGGTAGCTTCATCCCATTAATAATCAAGTTACATCACATATAGACGTGAAGATTCCGCTCCTGATAGTATCTCTTTGGCGATATCACACTCATGTACAGATTACTAAAGCCCACGTTATCATAAAGGGAATTCGAGGCATTATAAGTTTTTCTAAGCTCGACTTATATACAAAGCACCAATCCAGACAAAACTCTCAAGTTTGTAAACATCAATTTAAGATTTCCCCAGCATCAAGTCACTGTTACCTAGGATTCGGTCTTTGGAAAACTACTATTCGAGGTTCGCTGCACAACCGTGCCTCAGACCTCGCACTCAGCCACAACCTCATCCGCCGAGCCTCGAGGCCAACAAGGGTTGATTGATCATGGCGGACTATCCGCCTAGCATCACGGCCGGCGAAGCGGCCAGGCTGACAGAGGTCACCAAGGACTGGGCGCTTGCGCACGGCTTAACAGTTCGACCGCCTCCTGCTGTCGTGTCGGCCGAGGCAGACCCTCATGGTATACTGGCCACCGCGGTCCCGGTTACACTATTTCCTAGCCCGTTTCCTCGAGTCTGCTTTGAGCAAGGTGTTACCGTGCAGAAGGCATACAATGAGCTTTATGCCTCCATCAGCCAGGACGAGGAGTTCCTCGCCCGGATGGTGAAAGAGTAAGTTCGCTCTTCACCATAACACTAGAGAAAGTGAAATTGGGAGAAATAGAGAAATGCAGAGAGAAAAAAAGGCGACTGGCAATGGTGGACTAGTTCATAGCTAATGAGCTGCAGGATAGGTGACAGCGATGATTTCATTACAGAGCTGTGGAAAGTCCACTTGCGGGTAAAAGAAGAGGGCTATGTTCAGGTTGGCATGCCAAATCCATATGCTTCACTTCCAAGTTAATCAAAAGATGTAGCACAAGAGTCTAGGCCTGTTCAGGTCGGACTATATGGTGCACCAAGATACCGCCAACTCGGCCCTGCAGATCAAGCAGGTCGAGTTCAACACGATCGCCTCGTCATTCGGGGGTCTCTCATCGCAGACCTCGCAGCTTCACAAGTCAGCCAGCCCACATGCCATCTCCACAACTCCCAACCCCTTATACTGAACAGAACCCAGATATCTTGCCTCGACCGAGTATCCCCTGCTCGAGCAATCGATCCCGAGGGGTACCCTCGACCTGCCGCCCAACGACAGCGCAGCCGGCCTAGCGTCCGGGATCCGCGAGGCCTTCGTCGCGTACGGCGCGTCCAGCACAGGCCACGGCAAATGCGTCATCTTCCTGGTGCAGGGCGGCGAGCGCAACATCTTCGACCAGAAGCACCTGGAGTACGCGCTGCAGGGGTCCACGGACCCCGTGATCCCCGTGTTCCGGCTGCCCTTCGCGGAGATCCGGCAGCACACGCGCCTCGCCCCCGGGCCGGGCCGCCAGCTGCTCTACACGCCGCCGCAGCTCCCCGCGCACACCTTCGAGGTGGCCGTGGTCTACATGCGCTCGGGGTACGGGCCGGGGGACTACCCGGACGCGTCGGCGTGGGAGGCGCGGTACCACCTGGAGCGCTCGGCCGCGATCAAGTGCCCGACGGTGCTGACGCAGATCGCCGGGACGAAGAAGGTGCAGCAGGTGCTCGCGACGCCCGAGACGCCCTCCAACCCGTCGATTCTAGGCCGGTACCTGCGCGGCAGCAGCGGCAGCAGCTCCAGCCTCGCCAGCACGTTCACGAACATCTACCCGCTCGACACCAGCGAGGCGGGGCTGCGGGCGCGGCAGCTCGCGACGGACCCGGAGCGGTGCAGGGGGTACGTGCTGAAGCCGCAGCGCGAGGGCGGCGGGAACAACGTGTACCGGGGCGCGATCCCGGGCTTCCTCTCGGGCGTGCCCGAGGCGCACTGGCCATCGTACATCCTCATGGAGCTGATCACGCCGCCGGCGGTGCGCAACACGATCCTCCGGAACGGCGGGCTGGAGCACGGCGGCGTCATCTGCGAGCTTGGCATCTACGGCACCTGCGTCTGGGACCAGCAGGCCGGGACGATACTGCACAACGAGCAGGCTGGCTATCTGCTGCGGACCAAGGGCGATCAGAGCGAGGAAGGAGGCGTGGCAGCTGGGTTTGGATGCATGGACAGCTGCAGTTTGGTGTAAAGCGTCTGAAACGGAGAGCCCGCATTCGGATGCCATAGATTTAGAAATAGTATTTATTACATACTTTGGTACAGCGAAAGCTACTATAAGCACATCTTAAAACCCCTGACAGTATGGAGAAGACACAGTTAACTCATTGGTATCAAAATCCACGACCATGCCACTCTCATTCCTAATTATACACATGCCGTCTACCGGTTCTCCTCCAACAGTAACAGAAGACGTTGACCATATCTCTCCTTTCCAACTTGCACCGCGCAGAGGACATAGGAGAGAACCGTGGGAGTGGAGTACAGACAAATATTTGTGGAAGAAGCTGGTTCTTTCTGGTATTATTGAAGGTTTTTTCCTCGATCACTCGATGAGTTTAAAAGTCATTTAGTCTCAGCAATTCAGCGAGCTTCCGGACGCCGGCGTCTTGATTGGCCATTTACTCGGATGGGTGGCCGCGGCGGAGGACCTCGAGATTTCCTAATCTAGGGTTAGAAGCCGAGAGAATTTTTGAAAGGAGACAGGGAAGTAGAAAACGTGTCTCACGCTGGTAAATGCTCAGAGATGACCTCGTCTTGCCATCAGCGTCGGTATAGGTGTTCATAACGGCGTCGCCTTCAACGAAGACGGTGGAACTGCAAAAAAGAGACACGTTAGCAGACTCTTCGTGATTTTGCGCATCAGAGTGGGCCAGCGCGTCGCAACTTGATCCCACACATCTTTAGCAGCAGTATCGTCTACGATCCCTCTCTTTTTTAGCCATGGAATCTCCCTGAATACGACCTCGATGCGCCCCTCCCATCCAGTCACCAATGCCTACAAAACTTCCAGACTTCTTCATAACCCTCATGAATAAAGAGCAAAAACATACCCTTTAGGCAAACTGGTAAGATAGTCTCTGCGTGGCCCGTCCTCCGCAAACGTCGCGACTTTAAACCACGAGGTGTGGCGATTATCGCGGGGCCCGTCGCTGCTCGCGACGGCGTACTCGATGACCTCCCTCCCGGTGCTTGTGGCCTTGAGCTCGGGCGTCGCCGCCAGGTTGCCGACCAGCGTGATCTTGGCGATGTCGCGGCGCGCTGAGGCGCTGAATGCGCGGCTAGCCCCGCTTAGCAGACTGGAGGGAGCGGTGACGGTCGTGTTGAGGCGGCGGGCGAGGAAAGACATTTTGTCGGGAATTGTTTCTCTTCGGCAGTTGGGTTTTCAAAATCTAAAAGGGTCCGGTCTCAACGCGATCAAACTAGACTCGGGTGGATCGGACAGGATAGTCGGCCAAAAAATGAGCGGTCGGGTCGATGTGGTGAAGTGACTGAATAGTTTCGCTGGTGTTTGCGACAATGGCAATAACTTTTCAGAGTTTGAGATGGGGAGAGATTGAGGGCGATGTGCGGCACAGTACTTTATCGCGAGCTATTCTCCTGGTCGACGCGACCGCATTGGCCATTTAAGCTTGGTAACCAATCAGATTCAACCAATTAGGGGGTGGTCAATTACTGATCTATCTACCTAGTAGTTGCATTCTCCAGAATGTTGCATAACGGCTGATCATGCAATCCCTGTCCCCTTTCCATAATTACATAAGATATCTATCTTTCCGTGTATTGCGATACTATCATGCAGTCACTTTCGTTCATCAATTTCCTCCATCATATCATATACGCAGATGCTCATATTACAATTCCATAGGAGGCGGTAATACCTACGTTAATTAGTTAGTATCGACTAGGCTCTAGCGCGTATCAGCCACTTCAAAGGACAAGCCATTTCGGCTTAAAAGTAAGTGACAATGTTACATAAATAAAACGACTAGGTTTACATAAAGAAGTATTTTGGGCTTAGTTCAGATGATATCAATGCTATTCGATCTCTTGAAAGCTCATTATTCGGTGAATTAAAGATTGCTCCCACCCATAAATAGTGAGTGTGCAAAGCCCGGACTCTTCCATCTGAGGTAGACACGCATCCCAGGCACTTCGGCCACTGAGCCTAGCTGTTGTGGGGGGGAGGGGGGTTCAGATTATGTTACGAGATAGATGGTGGCTTCATTCATCTGAAAGTCAAGGAACAGAAAACGATATCAAACCAAATCAATGGCCGACCTATACCAATACTTTTGCGCATGCCTCATGGGTCAGTAATTTCATCATAGAGGCTATCATCTCTATGCTCTTCTGATGTTCAACGATTTTTGTATTTTTTATCGATTGATTCATCTCTAATAAGACAAAAAAATGTTTGCTTGTTTCCAGTTTGTTTGTTTTTCTTCTTTTCGTGTACCGTTCTCAACTGCTTGTAGATAGTGTGGAGAGAAAAAATCGTGTGCGAAAAGAGACATCGCTTGCTCACGTACCATTCCAGCCAAGTCCATATAACCCTATTCGATGGGAAATAGTGGTTATGGGTATAGTAGTGATTTATAGGCCCTACAGAAGCTCTTCTGTAGATGGCGCGAGCGCTGTCGACCTCACTAAATATCCAGTCTCAATGTTTGTCGCCGTGATTATCCAGCTTCCTGGTTCGATTTGGGTCGTTTCCAAGCACCGAGGGCATAAAATTTGCGGGCTCCAGAACGCTCCCATCGCTCCCTCAGTCAGCGGGCATGACGCGTGTATAATCATGCCTCAGCCAGACTCCCCTGTTGAACAAGTCTGTGCATGTAAAAGAAAAGGGGGACCGTAATCGAAGTCATCACCCATTCGAATGCGTATTAGCAGCTGCTTCATCTCGGCATCGCTTACACATACACCAGCCGCCGAGACTACCGGCAGCCCACTCCCTGCGTTGTTGAACTGGGAGATTGACGTCACAATAGTGATTGAGGACTTCCTCTCCACTCTTGATGCCACCGGGGGCATTACCCACAACGCGGGTCTCTCTCGCTTTCAATACCATTTTCCCGCTCCATTCCCACGTCACATTTGGATTGCAATCGTGGTTGGCGAGGCACCAAAACGGGTGTACCGCGGCCACATCGGGCCGCCCGTCTCTTGGATTTTTCCGAGCTGATGCTGTGCCTCGGAACTTGCTGTACAGGGTGTTAAAGACCCATAGGTCGTAGCAGGCTAGTGTGGCATAGATATCAATACCCATTTTTTCCAGTATGTGTAGTGGTGTTTCGATGTTGTAGGCAAAGGAAAAGGGCAGGGTCCATTCAGGAGGTGGACCCGCATTTGGTGAGAGATTGATTTCATTGGACTTAGAATCAACGAAATCCCCCCATATATATTTGATTTGACTAACATCGAGAGGGTGGACGTCTTGGTGAGCAGCCATCGCTAGGACGCGAGCGAGAAGCAATAGATGAAGGGTTTCGTCCGCTTCTCTAGCCTCGGGATCCTTGGCAATTGCGTCGACATCTTTGTCGCAAACGGCGGGGTGGTACAGTTCCTGAGCTTTTTCGAAGCAATACTGACTGCAGAAGACTGTGTCCTGGCACTCGGGGCAATTGATGGCGGGAGAACTTGGTCCTAACGGGGGGAGATCGGAGCTACAAGCATCGCAAACCGAGTCTTTGAGACGGTTATTAGCCGTCACGAGGGAATATTCGACCAATACGTCTTCGCCTGGTGCAATATCCTCCTTCGCAAAAATTCCAAGTTGATGGCAGGTGGGTATAATCTCATAATCATCCGTGTCGCTGGCATCTCCGAGAAGGATGGGTAGTTGAGCGACCTGCACGCAGCACTTGGGGGCCATCTCGGCTAGCTTTTTGTTCAAGGATTCCAGCGACTCGTCAGAAAATCGATCTGGTTCGAAATCGTTCCACGGATAGACTTCTCTGCGCACCATTCCCCAGTCGGGAAGATCATTGATACTGGACACCAGGCCGCGGGTCCTCCGTGCGCCAACGGTATGGATGTAGTGCTTTGCGTTCAGGAGTTCCTGGTTATTGGGAGCCACGGCGAGACCGCGTTCACAAAAGCCATAGGCGCTCTTGAGACATCCGCACAGGAGGAGACTGAGGGCTAAAATCTGGAAGCACCGGATGGACGCAAGTAAGGCGAGAGAAGCAGGATCTTTCCCGGCTGGAGACTCGACCAGGCGCAGTTGGGCTTCTGACAAGGCGCCATGATCGAGCACGTCCACGATTGTGCCATTAGCATACCGAGTCAAAGCTTCTGAGGCTATGTGATGGTACTCGAAGCCATCGTTGCAGACCTCGTCTGTGAGGAGGAGGGCGCGGTAAGCATCCCCAGCAGCCAGATCGGGATAGCCTAGATCAGAATAGACAAGCGCGCGCTTGATGTAAAGGATCAGATCATAGGGGTTAGCAAGCAGATCATGCGTTAATGACTGACGCTGTTGTAAGAGGGACTCTATCCGAGTGTCGACCTCTTCTTCATAATCGATCATGGCCATAGCGCGCAGCAGAATCCGTTGCCGGCAGCCCGGGAACGGGTACACACGAAAGTGTCGCGCCCGGAGAACGTCAGAAGAAAGTTATTATCGTGCTAAAGTGTGGGGCGTATAGTTTCTCCCTTCAAGGCACCGTCATGCTTAGCCGAGCAGGGGGGAAGCAGGGAAGGGGAAGCAGGTTCGATAAAGAGAGTGAAAGCGACAACAGCACTAATACGCAGAGGTTAGTGATGTTCGCAACAAGAAGGCTCATGATGCGCGTGCGAGCGACTGCACACGTGTGACAGTGGGCACTGAGGGAGGGAGGGAGGAAAATGATGGGCAATGGGGAATGTGTAAGATGGTATTTTGGTGAGGGATTGCGGTGCAGTGCGGTGCAGTGCCACTGAGGGGCCAGGCACAGCACGAATAGGAGGGAGAGCTGGGTAGCTGGATAGCTGGGGAGGAGGCTGATTACGAAGACATACATACGTACAGCAATTGATAGCGCCGGACGTTGCTAACACCGTCTTCTTTACAGATTATTAAGGCGACGTGGGCTTAGGCGAATCAGAACTGGATCCCTCGAGATCGCCACTTCGTGATCGCCACTCGAGTATGCAGTTAAGGGCGACAGCCTAGAAGGATGTTCAAGGGTTCTAGAAAGATTTAGAGCTGATTTTGTTGTCAATGCGCATACAACATATAACGAGATGTCTAGTCATGGGGCGTAGTAGGGCTCATGCGAAATTCGAGATGCAGCACCTAAGCTAATAAGTATCACCGTTAGACGGCGTGTTTAATCATGTCATAATATGTCATCGCGCGGCTTCAGCCTTCGCCCGGCCTAACAAGAAAAAGGGATCAAGTACTGCAGCAGTTCCTAGGGTAGTGTGGTGTGGTGTTTAGTGTAGTGCCCCTCCCCCTCGTGAGACGAGGACCCCTAATCATTTGGGGGACCCTGGCCGAACCCTGGCAGAACCCTGGGCTGGGCGCTGCCCTGGAAAAAATCATATGAATCAAGGGTCCAACCTCGCCAACGTCGATCCCAGCATGTGGGCCCAATTATAGAACAGGGACAACCTAGAACTTCGCCCGTGATTGGCCAAACTCGCACCATTGCATCTGCATGTACATCCGCACCTGTCCGAAATGCGATACCCAAAAGTATCATTTGCATCAGAGCCCATTGCTTCTACGGCTGCGTGAACACGCTTGTATGTCTCACTTGGTCGAAAGCCACAGTGCGCCGTGTTATTTTCTTCCTATGCACTCGTCCCACGAGACAAATCGAAGCTTCGTCTTAGATATCGGTTTCAAGTATACCGTCTTCAAGACTGCATGCCTGGACGGAGTAAACCCCGATAGATGTGTTTCGGTAATAGAAAGTCTCGTATCAAGATTTTTTTTCCAGGCTATCGCAAATTCCTTATCTGCCCAAGCCCCTGTTAGCCAAAGGAAAGTAATGGGGTGTACTATAGTCGTGGAGTGTCAGGAATACAATGAACTGGATTAACATGGTCGAAGCTGTGTTTCGCGTGGTTGGGTCGATGCCACCCCTGAAGGGCGTCGGCATTGGCACATGACAGATACTCGCGTTTCTAGGCACTTTGCCAATGTTGACTCCTGGTCAACATACAACTCGGAGGGTTGGCATTCATAGAGGAATGGCACTGCAATATGCCGGGTTCGTCGTAGTCTGTTGCCACGTGTAAAGATCTTGCCTTCAGTCTTGCGCAGTCGTATTCTCCAAGTTTAAGGCTGCATAGCTATCTGGTTCTCCGTTGCGAATGCTCCCGAGTGCGCCCACTAAAGTTTCCTCCTATTGCACGGATCTCGAAACGCAGGCGCGATGTTTCGAAACTGGATGCGTCGAAATAACTAGCAAGGGAATTATGAGACTTCTTGGGGCTGGAACCACGTTCGTTCGCTCCAAAGATCAAGTTTTTTTCTTGTCCAGGACGAGTTCCAAAAGGTGTCTCCAAGCAGAGGACAGGCCAGTCACATGATTTGAGTACAGCGGGAGAGATACGGCGGAGGCCTGAATGGAAGGGGGTCTACATGTGAATGGCCACAGAAAGTAATTGGTAGGTAGTATTGTATGTTGTAGTATTGATTGTCGGCGCTCCAATCGCTTAGCGTGCCTACTAATGCAGACTTGTTACATAAACAAGTTAGATGCAGAAATGATTTTGCCCACTCATTTGTGCATCGAATTCCATGGAATAGTAATGCATTTACCATCTGCCCCCGCACGAATTCTCAATCGACAATTATACACGGTATTATACAATATCCATCTGAACACTCTCTCCTCTCTATTGCTTTTTGCTGGCAGCGCCTTCGCTGGCCATGCCTTCGCATCCAGTCACTTCGCCTAATTTTTGCTCAGCTTTGCCGAAGCCTTGTGAGGGGTCTCGTCGCGCGCCAGCCGCTTTCATGGTATCGATGGCGTGCGCCTTAGCCTGTTCCCCGGAACCCTTCCAGGCCTGCGACCCGGTGACGTCACCGATGGTGGCCTAACATTCTGTCAGCCAGCCAAGACCTCCCTACGTAATGTGCATGAAGAATGCGCTTGCGCTTCTTACCTCCGTAGCTCCCTTGACGTACTCGGCATGGCCGCCAATGAGAGAAGGCTGGTTGTTGTCGCTAGAAGACATGGTATTTGTGCGTGGTAAATGGTTTCTGTTCGTAATGATTTCTTCTTGGTTGAGTAATGCAGTTATCTGAGATCAAGTAATTACGATGTAATCTAGATCAAAGTGGGTTGGGAGGTCTATTGCAGCTATTATAGCTAGACGTGGTTCGATCATGACGTCAAGATCGATCACGTCACGAATCCGAGAGCACGGCGCCGCAAACCGACGATCAGCCCTATTTCTAAATAGTTACCTTCACTGTCGATACTGCACAGCGGCCTTGGCTTGAATGGTATATCTGATGAGCTCTGGATAAGATTTCAATCATAGCAGGTGCTTAGCGGAGGACCAGAAGTCGAGGGCCCAGGACCTCTTAGCACAGGAAAAATCTCATCATATTGGCTCCTTTGTTATTGCTTACTGCACACGGTAAAGCTCCTGAACTTGATCATGAGTTACTTAGTTGCTTTGCATCACTGAGTCATGGTGTTAGAGACTCCTTCCAGCGCAATAACTGGCAGTTCATATTACAGTGTGCAGAGAGTGCACGCTATAGCGGGGCCAAGGTTGATATGTTGCAATGCAGGTCCTAATGTTGGGATTCATAAATGACTTAAAGCAGTCACTATTACACAAGGATGATAAGGAACGAGTTGAGTGGCGAGGCTATCGGACAAATAACTGGAAGATATCCAGGGGCGAAGTGGGTGCAGAGTGTCTTCCAATTATTTGTCCGATGGCCTCGAGTGGCTAGAAAAAGTGATGATGTATTAGGGGATAGAGAGAAGTTAGCTTACTCGCTCAGTAGCTCGCTGGTGGCATAATTTTAATGGCTGGTAGCTAGATCCACTCATTATATCCACTTTTCTTTCTAGGCAATATTCGCCGGCCACACTGCCACATAGAAAGGCACAGCACCACCGTACGAGACAAACACCGAGTTTCCGGATAACAGAAAGTGAAGGCACGACGACCTGGAAGGAGTGGCCACATGTCATACACATAGCTAACCCCTAAGGTTAAATTAGTAAATATCCGTAGGTAGGTCCAGCCTAACCACCTCTCATGCCTTCTGGGAGGCTTGAGCGACTGCTGCTACGCAGAACACTTTCATGACGTTAAGCAAAATCAATCAATCAAGAATAGTACGTCCATGAACTTCAAAAGCGATTAGGAGAGTAGCAAGTGGACTGAAAATGAATTTTTGCGCACTATTTACTTGACGTTCTCTATGTCCAAAACCAACAACCCTTCGCTAATTTACTATGTAGTGTATGGGGTACTATTATGACTCTGTACAAGTGTTTATAGATAGGCGTAAATGCGATTGTCGACGACTTGGGTAGAACTATATAAAAGACTTACTTTTCCGAGGTTAATATGAGCCTAGTATAAAATTCGTTGCGCTAGACTAGGTCGTTGATGGTAAAAGTGGAGGATGATGTAACAGAAGAATCAAGGGTTCGGCTCATTTCGAGGTAAGAGCCTTCGATGGAATGTTTCCGAACCTTTTTCGACCTCAACTCAAGACCATACATGTTTCTCTAGTTTTGCCTCGAGCTCGAAGCACGAAACAAAATTTTTTACACCAAGATGTCGACCCAGATCGGACTTCTAGCAGCACCAGTGCTTCCGCCCCTCTTGCGTACGTCGCACCCAGCTTAAGTTTTACAGGCCAAGGTCACTGCTAACGCGTTTCTCTTATTTCGACATCAGCCGTTACCGGGAGCTTTGCTTTGCCTTTCACGGCTTACTTCTCGTGGCTCAGCCTCCGTGTCGTCAGATACCGAATCAAAGACAATCAACTAGTGGGCGACAATTCGTCCAAGGAAGTTTCTGAGGAGGCGCGCCTTCAGAACAAACTGTACCTCGCGTCGCGTTGTCACCAGAACTTCGTCGAGAATGTACCATTCGCGTTCGTGCTCGCCGCCCTTGCGGAGCTCAACGGCGGTGATCGGAAGACGCTGACGGGACTTATGAGCGCGCTCTTTGTCTTCCGCGTCCTTCATGGTGATTTCGGTCTCAATAAGGGACTGTGTTCTGGCCGTCCCATTGGATACTTTGGCACTCTTGCCACGATTGGCAGCTTGGCAGGCTATGCGGCCTACCTTGTGAAGGGATACTGGGGATTCTAATGGTATGGACCAAAAATCCACAAGCACCATGAACCACAAAGAAGTCAGCCTAGGCGCAGCGACATCGGTTGGAGAGTGTAGTATACATGCATAGTATATGTATGGTATATACTCCGTATGTATTTGATATGTATGTATGTATTTTACGATGTTAGGAATGTTGACATCCTAAAGTTGCGGAGTACACAGAGAATTACCAAGTAGAAAGCACATGCACAAATAATGCAGGTGTTACTCGACTCAGAGGCTTGCCGTGTTTTTCTTGTAAATCGAATTCTGTGGTTCATACATGTATGGACATACCAAGTCTACGCTGTAGGCGCATATATGTACTGTACAACCTTTGTATAAAATAGTGGCCCAAGCTCCAAGAATAGTTCAGGCCGTCTCCACTATAATATCCCGTCGCTAGACGTTATGCTTTCTGATCAGACTTGCAGTCCAAACACACGACATAATTGAAGCAAGTCTACTGCAGGCGGGTATTTAACAGCGACGACTACAGTATGTCTTTAGAACCACTTGTCGACGAAGAGTACGCCTCGGAGGAGGACTCTGACTTCGCGCCCGACGCCGCCGCACCTGTGGAAGACGAGTCCGAGTCAGAATCAGAAGCAGATGGCGACCAGCCGACCACAGCAACGCCGAAAAGAAAACGCACAGATGCCAATGCTACCGGAGACGATTTCGAGAACTCTGGAGATGAGGCAATTATACAAAGAGGGGAAAAGCGTCGGAAGAAGGCTAAGCGAATCGACGGCGACGGCGATGGCGATGAAGATGAAGGTGGCAACGGCGGGCTCATCAAGACAAGAAGTCAACGGGCACAAGAGAAAGCCGAGCGGAAGTCGCACGCCGTTACTGGGCCCGTCACTATTGATGTAGATAGCGTCTGGGCGCAGATGACTGCTGCACCGCTCCTACCCTCGAAATCAGATACAGATCCAGAGAAAGAGAATCAACAACCTGGAGAGAACGGCACGGAAACGGTCATAGATAATGAGAAGACAACTACAGCGTTGCCGAAGGACTCAGAACCCTCCGAAATGATAAAAATCAGGCGTACATATAACTTCGCGGGCAAAGTTCACACAGAAGAGAAACTAGTTCCTCGTGATTCGGCCGAGGCAAAGCTGTATTTAGCCTCCCAAGACCCAAAGTCCATAGAGACCGAGATCGAAGACGAGCAGCCGAAACGAAACCCCCGGAAGGCCTTTCGATCAATATTCGAGCCTGTCATCGAAGGGTTGGCGCAGCGTGCCGACCTGAACCTTGGCATGAACGTGCGGTTACAGCTCCGCGAGCAACAGACCAAGGCCAAGAAGCTCAACGTCGTCGAAAAGAGTCGCATGGATTGGGCTGGCTTTGTCGACAAGGAGGGTATCAAGGACGAGTTGGAGCTGGCTGGCAAATCAAAGGAGTCATATGCGAATCGCCAAGACTTCTTGCTGCGTGTTGAAACGAAGAAAGAGGAAGAGGCAAGAAGGGCAAGGGTTGCAGGTCGTGGTTGAACGGGATACAATAGACATCAACAAATATACACTCGAAGCTGTTCTGCTTCCATCGCTCGAGGGAACTTATGGAAGGTACATCGGGCCTTAAGGAACTGGAATTTGCCTCGATTAACTCCTCCGTCGCAGCAGCAAGCAAACCGGCTCTGGCATAGACGATTTCACAACTGCATGAACATGCCTATCATTATGAGCCGCTTCTCAGCTACCAAAGGCCGATTAGCTAGGGCTCTTGAAGCCTCCTATTGAGCTACGTGCCTAACCCTGCTGGCTATGACATGATATTTCATGGTCATTGTAGCTTCACGATGACAGCTAGAAGGCGAACGTCCGGAGGATGAAACGTCCTGCTTCTTTCATTACAATGATGATCGTGTTAAGCATAGATCCTAGGTGGAACTAGTGTCATTAACTGCTGACTAGGAGTGTTTGGGATGACTTCTGCCTCAGCCAAGACCAGAGTTTTCATCAGATGATATCTCCAGGATCGGACAGGTGGACACCATGGAATGATTCAGGCTTGGAATACTTTTCCGGCCAGCTATACTCACCATTTCTGCTACCTAACTAACTACCGACTCTAAACCCATACATGAGAGGCTGCCCTCCAACACTTATTTGGGGACGCACGGAATCTCTAGTAATATTTCATGGGGCTTACTCAATAGTTGTCTAAGAAAGGCTTGGTCGAGCACAGATCCGGCTAATCTGCTACTTTAACAATAATGACAACTGTAGAATAGTGGATATACATATCCCTCAATACTTAGGAGTTATTGGCTGTCATTGGGGGATTGTGACTGTGCACTCAACCACTAACCTATGTAGGTTGAGCACTAGATGAATGAATTAAAATTACACTAAACAAGTGAGCTGGCATTATAGCAAACAGTTCGCTCTAATCCGACCTTCTCATAATTACCGTGACAATCTTTTTTGACATCGTTATGCGGGATAATTGCTCTAATAAGTGGGAAATGGTATGCCTCAACACGTGCAATGATCTCATGTGGCTTCTAAGAATGTGGTGCTCGCAAGAGCTCCGCGTCTTAGTTTGTCTAGGTTATTAAATATGTCAACTAAACGCCTAACTTTGCTACACACGACTTTGCAGTTTTCTCGTTTGAAATAAAGCTCTATTGAACCTCAGGGGCATCAACTTTCATATAAACACAAACTCTTGGGCTACACTTTGAATCGGTTGGGCTCCCTTAGAGGAGTGGTTCCCGTGATCATAGTCTCGACTAAGCCTAGCTGATAGCTGTGACTTGGAAGACTTTTTCTTTTTTTCTTTGCATATAATTTGTTTAACTATAATTTTATCAACTTTCAATCGGGTGTGTTTTTGTAAATTCCCAAACAGTCACATATTAGTTAATAAGATGTTCCCTTTAATCAAAAATTAGAATAAAAAAACATCGAATATTAATAGAAGTAGGTAAAAAGGAGGAATAACAGGGTATGTAATTTAGATAAGGTGAGGGAAGCTGTGACCGAGAAACACCCCACCAGTCTAAAGGCCATCTAGTATGCCCCTCCTGCCTGACTGTGACTGGAGCTCTATCCCAAGCTCATTCACATCCAAATGTCATATTCTATTCTAAGGGAGCCTGCCCGTAAATTTACCTAGGTCGGCAGTTTATTGCTTATACTTAAGTCTTCAGTCTAAGCTGCCACTGCCCGAAACACAGTCTCCAGAGGCATCGCAGGCCGAACACCATGGCTACCCCGCCTGCAACATACCCGTCCCCCATAAGCGCCGTCGACGAGCCGTGGCCCAGCCCCGAGCACCTCGCGGCGGCGACGCAGACGCACCGGCAGGGCGCGTTCCTGATCGCGAGCCGGAAGCTGCCGATCTCCAAGGCCGGGCCCATCGAGGCCCTGGAGAAGGACATCCGGATCCCGGTGCCGGAGATGATCTTCGGCGACAACGTCGTGAGCGTGACGCACGCGCCCAGCGGCTGGCGCATCGAGTTCAACGCCCGCGACGCGCTCGACGCCGTCGACAAGACCGGCGACAACATGCTGCAGGTCGCGTACGCCGGCGCCTGGAGCGCGAGCCGCGAGCAGACGAGCGCCGGCATCCGCGAGGTCGTGAAGCCGTTTGACTGGAGCTACAGCACGACGTATAAAGGGACCGTCGCCGTGGTCGCGGACGCAGATGCGGATGGCGGCGCGCCAGAGACGAAGACGGAGAACGAAATAAGAAGACCCCGAGAGTTCACCCCCACGGACGAGCCGATCCCCATCGAGCTCCTCAAGCGGCGCGACCCCATCCTGTTCTTCGACGACGTCATGCTGTACGAGAGCGAGCTGGACGACAACGGCATCTCGGTGCTGAGCGTCAAGCTGCGCGTGCACGAGCAGCGCATGCTGCTGCTGTGTCGGCTGTACATGCGCCTCGACAACGTCCTCTGTCGCATACGCGACACCAGGGTCTACGTGGATTTCGCCTCCGAGGTCGTCACGCGCGAGTACACGGCTAAGGAGGCCGGATTTGACGACGTGAAGCAGGTGAGCTAGCTTTTGTTATCCGCACCAGGCTATCCTGGAAAAGGGCAGACAGATACCCATTCAACAAGGATTATGCTTTGGTTTGTGAAACTATTGGTGTGAAGCATTGGCACTGACTTCTTTTTGCTTTCCATGCAGAAACTCCTGATATCCGGTCTACGACCCGACGGTATCACCGTCGCCTTACGAGACGCGAATCGCATCGCTGAGGTCCTGCCCACAGTCGAGCAGACCCTAGAAAGTGTCTCACTACGATTATAGACTAAGTCAAATACCACCTCTTTTTATACTCGGTGTGGGATTCTACTCATCGCTGAAAAACGGACCGGAAATGTTCTGAGAAGTAGATGGGGCTACTGAAACGAGTTTTCTTGGAGCAAAAGTACTTTCATCTAGCACGTGCTCGGGTCAGTAGCATTGCTCATAATGGCATTTCAAGAGACTCTTTGATCAATTACTATTTGAATTATCATGCACCAAAGACAAAGACATGTACGTTAAACAGACGGAGCTAGATGGAGTAGTTGGTGGTATTTTGAGTATAACGGCAAATAAGCAAGGCCAGCTACAGGCTCCTCAAGACACAGTTAAGTACGTTGTACTCCCTCATTTACCCTTAACTTCACGTCCCGCTAGTCATACGGAACCAGTAGCTAACGTGTCCACAGACCAGTAGAGAATCATCATCCATCACGACACAAACGAGACCCACGCAGGCTGCTAAAAACTACTCTCAGCACATATCATCGAGCATCTAGTGGAGAACTGCTTCGCGTTCTCTCTTCGAATGAGAGCTCCCACTTATCCACCTCCTGAAACTTGCGGACTGCATTCTTAAGCTCTTCACCCACCCGCGCCGCCAGCATCTGGCTGTCTTCTTCGCCTGGGTTACCAGACACGTAGTCAAGACTGTCATTGCCTTCTTCATCCTCGTCTTCATCTTCGTCTTGATTCTCTTTGTCTGAAGATCGACCGTAAGTTCTGGAGACCCGTTTATTAGAGCTCGGAGTGGGCTTGCCCTTGTTACGGTTGGATGAACGCCCTTGTGTCGAGGCCTGATTTTTAGCGCTTGCTCGGGATGCTGAGCGCCGTCTTGCACGGACATCCAAATGAGCAAGCTCATCATCACCGTCACCTAGACCTGAGATGTCGACTTCTGCCTCGGATTCATCTTCGTCTATACCGAAGGGGTCGCCCTCGGCACCTCTACGCTGGCGGCGTGGTAGCAAGCTCGTTAGTTCAGCAGTAGTCACTTTAGACGCTGGCTTGACGGCAGCCTTGCGCTTGGGTCTTGCTGCTCGCGTGGGCGGCGAGGACGACCCGGCGTAATTGGGAGAGTGAGTTAGCGAGGGTGGAGACGACATATTAGAGACGTCATCGTTGGGACCGGGTGTCCGTCGCGGGATTGAGGCTGGGCGTCGTGTGCGTGCTTTAGTGATAGATTTCAGAGGCGGCCACACCTCAACATCGCCTTGTGAGGAACCGCTACTCAGGGGAGGAGCCATCAGTTCCGGGTCCATTGGAGGCATAATAGGTGTCGATGGTCGTTCTTGTGGCAGTGGCGGTAGCGATGGCTGGGGAGATACTTCATCTGAAGTTGCTTGTTCGATGGAGTCGCGAATGGGATCATCAACGTCAAAAGGAGAAGATCGAATGCGTTGCTTGTGGCCTTCCGTAGATTTTCTCTTGCGTGATTTGGTGCTAGAATTTGTCTGTTCAGGCTCCGCTTCTCCAGATCGTCTCTTAGAACGACGAAGAGGGGTAGATTCAGCTTCAGGCGCGAAATCCTCCTCACCAGATCCTTCTTCGTCCTCATCCTCATCCTCATCATCATTACGTTCCAGCTCATGTTCTGGCTCGGGGCGTTGTGGTTTTGACTTCTGGGCAGTGCTGAGAATGCTGGGCTCCCGCGCCCTTCTCTTGAATACACCGAGGTTGAGGGTGGAGCTAAAGGCAGGTGTGTTTGGTCCTGCTCTGCTGCTTGGGCGAATGGGACCATCATCACGACTAAGAAAACTGCCGGCGCGCGGTCGTCGTCTGAAATGGGTGGCAGACAGGGTGGATGTTTCAGCAGACCGCTGCGCACTTGCATGTCCCACAGTGTCCAGTGTAGTATTGAGATCATCGAACATATCATCGTCGAGGTCTAATCCAGACATGTCTGTGGGCCTGCTGCGCTGCGGAGTTGTCTTCAGGCGTTGCCCTAGATGAAGAGAGCTACTCGACTTATCGATAGCTTCTTCTTCTTCCTCTTCCTGTTCCCCTTCTGAGCAAGTGGTCGACGTCATATTCTCAGGTCTTGCCATAGCAGCATCACGTCTCTGTTGCGCCCTCCCCAATACTTTTTGTTGTTGTATTGTTTCTGCCGCAGTGGTTCGACTACGCGTCGAAGTGGCATCACGCAGCGACTTGCGTCTCGCTGCGGCTCTTTTTTTCTCGCGATCGCTCACATCGTAAATATCAGAGCTGGGTGCATCAGCAGGCTGCTGATCTGTGAGAACGGGCGCTAGCGCTGCATCGATGATTGTCGCATTGACCGGGCGCGTCGGCGCGGGTCGGGATCGTGGAGGTCGCGGCATTGCGGAATGCTGTATTTACTACAACAAGAGAGCCAGGGGTTTCAAGATGCCAATGCGAAAAATTCTACTGCTTTTGCACCTCATAACGGTGTTAGAGAATACTGATACAATTCGGTGCGACTGTCCTGGCTGCGAACAAGTATATGAGTGTGTAGTGGGAGAGGGAGAAAACAATGGTGGGGACTTGGGGGGAAGCACGACTAGACGCGTCAAAAAGCCATGAGCGTGTTTGGTGATCTCAGCATAAGCCCCCCTGTGGCTTGCTATGCCCCACTTATACTCCCAAGCAGGTACTATCGTGGCATATTTAGTCTATCTACTTGCCAAGTGGTGAGTGCGTTCATATAAGCGTTGCCCTAACTTACATTTGCCTTGATACCTATCCTTCAACACAATCCCCGTAATAATTTATTACGGTCAAAATGCTCACGGCATCACTTATCCGGCCCCAAAAGGCGCGGTTCAGGACGTACTGCTTCATCGTCAATAACTCTAGTCAACAAGAACACATGGCTCTAGACAATGCGTGCACGCAGACTGGCATCCTCTTGTTTTCGGCTTTGACGAACTTGTTGCTAAATAAGCCGATCTAGTTGTTGGGTATCATCTGATGCACTGCTGTAAGGCGTGGCGATCACCGGCGGCCCCCTACAAGCCGAGACTATCTGGTAAAACAGTTGTTACATCTTACCCCCACCACCACCAACCACTTCAAAAGCGTATCACCAGGCCTAGCAGCTCTCGTACGCCTAGTGGCCTTAATACTACGTTGACAAGGTATTAAATTAACTGTTGTAAAAGTTCGGCAGAAAATAGAATAAAATAGCAATTTTTACAATTAATTACATGTAATAAATGTAGTAGTGACGTACAGCTAGTTGGGAGGGGGAATTATTTAATCAGATAGCCTCGCAAGCTAACACAATGCCTTGGTACAGAATAGGAGCTCTTCCTGGTGCTTGCCCTTCTAAGGGTAGATTTCTCCATTGTAAAGCAAGCTGTACACATCTGTCTTGCAAGGTAATATATTGCCCCAATACTTACTTCCAAGTTGAGTTAGAAACACACTCTCCAGTGGCTCTGTAGTTTTGACAATTGAAAGACAGTCGAAGAAGGGACTCTCGTTTGATAAGCAACCGCGTCGCGCAAAGCTTTGAGGATCATGGAGTATGGGTGATTCACTCGGCCGGCAAGCATGGTCTTTATCATGCAGGTTTTGGGACGCCTTTGCCCAATGAGTATTGAAATTACCCTACAAAACACTGGCTCATCTAGACCCCACGCCTCTTAAGTTGCTACTGTTACATTGAACGAACATTAAATGATGCATGTACTAGGTTCATTCGCTTCGTGCAGCCTACTGATAACGGTAGTATTATGATCTATGTAGGTGGCATGCTTTATAGAAGTACAGGAAGTATGATACTCTCTCGCTTCCTCTGGCCCGGCTGCCAAGGATTATCGCGAGTACAGAAGTCATTGCTACAAACTGCAGATACATAAAACATAGAGGTTGGCCCCCTTATTACCGGTATTTAAGGGGATCTCTAGTCAGTTGCTTGCTTCACACAGCCTTACAGCTCTTTTCAATTTGCTCTACACTTCCCAACTTTCCCTTCATACCAACAATCCGTCATGTTACTTCTTCAAACCTCACGAATGTCACAATAAGTCAGGCTACGGTTCTTGCATATGTGAAAATCACTGATCTCGTGGATTTCTATCTTCAGGCGCGGTTCCTTTTGTATGCATCTGTGAAGGCCGACGATGGATGAGCAACAGGCGCAGAATGCATGGAATTCGCAACCCCACGAACACCTTCTTAGAAATGAGGGCCATATAGACTCATATTCCTATGACGGGCTGCCTCCCGGAAAATGGTTTCGTCTTCTTCGCCTCTACCCCGGCCGGCCGGGTGACCCTATCCAGTGTTCACTCTCTACCCATGAGCTAATTAAGCCGCCTCCTTTTAAGGCGCTATCATATGTTTGGGGCAACGCGAAAGAGGAGGCTGAAATCACCTGCTGTGGCTATTCCAAGGTTGTTACGGCCAGTCTAGCGCAGGCGCTTCGGCGCACAAGATCAGTGAAATATGAGACCACACTATGGGCAGATGCTATTTGCATAGACCAGAGTAATAAAGCTGAAAAGGGCCACCAGGTGGACCTTATCGGTACTATCTTCAACCGAGCTGACGAGGTTGTCGTGTGCCTTGGAGAAGATCATGGAGATTTCGCGGAGATTGCCTTCAAAACATTACTCGAGATAAATTCCCTGATCCAGGAAGCTGCCTGTGATGTGCAGAGATATAGCAAACAAGATACAGTGGCTTCTGGGGCTATACGACATAGCACTCTTTACGTCCAAGCATATGCCCTAGTCAAAGATACCGTCGCCTCGCTTCTTAGCGGCTCGGGGAACCGACGCAGAGAATGTGTTAAAGCTCTCTACAGACTTCCCTACTTCACCAGAGTCTGGGTTCTGCAAGAGGTTGGGCTAGCAAAGAAACTGACAGCGGCATGGGGTGACTCCAGAATTAACTTTTCGGAGATAGCCATATTTGTGTACTTCTATGTCTATTCGTCAGACCTGGAGCGCGAATTAGGCAACGATATTAGCCAAGATATGCGTGGAGGCCCCTTTTATGCTCTTTGGAATGTTTGGTGTACATATGGCGACACCACGTGGATCAATGATACACCACCTCTGAAGCGGCTATCTAAATGGATTGACGAGACTTGCTCCGTTGACTTTAGCCTCGTCCTGGAAGCGTCCAGACTTTTTCGGGCTTCTAATCCGCTAGACCATATTTACGCCTTTCTGAGCCATCCACTAGCCTCAAGACCCGGAAGCGATGAGCCTTTACTCCTTGCAGACTACTCTTTAGAGGTGGAAGATTTGAATATTTTAGTGGCGTCCACGCTCGCTTCTCAATCTCTTAACTTCTTAGTTCACGTACAGCACACTGACGAACAGGCACCAGGATACGATTCTCCGTCGTGGTTGCCTAGATGGGATTTGCCTGACACAGATGGCCCAATAGCTTTCTGGGAAAGTTGGGACGCTAGCCTTCGGAAGAAACAGCAGAGAGATGTTGAAGTTTTAATTATCGGGGAACAGCTTCAGGTGTCTGCCCTTCTCTTTGACTCGATATACGCCCAGACAGAGGTTATGGGAGAGTCACACCTGTCGTACTCAAACCAGGGCCTGGGAAGATTGTTCAAGGATTGCTTGAAAGTAATTAACACAGCTGTTATAGAACTTCCGCTTGTTTACGAAGACATTTCCATCGCACTTTCTGCGGTACTAACTTGTTATGATAATCGGGATTCTCTCGATATACTTGGAGAACTTGCAATGGCGTTCGGCGACGTATGTACTGAGTGTAACCTACTGCTACGCGATGGAGTGTACTATACGCCAAACAAAGTAAACCGAGCTAATTGGTCGCAATCGAGCAAGACAGAAGCCGAGGACGACGTGCGATATTTCTGCAGAAACCGGCGCTTCTTTGCAACTCGAGGTGGATACTGGGGAATCGGACCATCGAAAATGCGTTCTGGAGATATCTGCGCTATCTTGTTCGGGGCAGATGTTCCTTTTATTCTCAGTCCTGTTGATGGGCTGATGCAGTACACAATCGTAGGCGAATGCTATATCTATGGCATTAGTAAGTAATATCAAGAGTCCTCTCTTCCCTTTTCTGGCAACTTGAAAGAACAGAAATTTCCCGTTCAAGCTAGTTTCTTGCCTAGGAGCTGTGATCCCGCAACCTCTACCGATTTCTCTCAAAGAAGTATTTACTGACTCTTTTGGTGTAGTGGAAGGCGAAGTAGTTTCAAAGTGGGCACAGGGCTCTGCTGGATTCGAGAAGTCTGAAATTATCATCCTATAGCTTCTTTTGCTTTTACTTGGAGCTCGTTTCGAACCTTTGGGTAGGGAGATCCTTACGATGAATTATTCAGTTGGCTCTATTTCCATCAGCCACAATTATCATTACTCTGATTATTTCATGATTGAAGTTCCATATATCACGAATCAACCATAATATATACTATGCACAGGTTGAAAACATAACCTATAGATGTTCATGGAAGAACCTAAGGGCGAGCGCATAGCCTCTTTCGTACTCTGCCTTGACCCTGGCGTCCCTGAGGTCGGCACGGGCGCTCATGAACCCATGGATCTGGTCGTCAAACCTTTCAACATACCTCGGCACATTAAGGCTTTCCCCGTATTTCTTCACATCCTCAGCCGACTCATCTTTGGACGCCAACATCATCATTGGGATCTTGACTTTAGCAGCGTCGGCTGCATCCACCTGAGCAGGCGACGTTTGTACCGCCGCTTTGAATAATCCAGGATCATCGCCCGCAACCAAGCTTGCCATCTTACCACCCCAACAATACCCCATAATTCCCCAAGCCTTGATGTTGGGGTTAACTTTCTCTACCGCCTGCAAGATCCCTGGTATCTTGGGCCGGTGTATAGGCCATAGTGCATCTTTGAACCACTCGCCAATCTTGGCTTTCTGATCGTCAGTGACTGGCGGGTACCACTCTATCTTCGCCGGGTTACCGTCAAAGAAATCCGGCATGAAAACTTGATACGATTGTTCCGGGTCTCCCCATGCCAGAATGTCCGTTCCCTGGAACGTTTGTGGGTAAAAGCCGAAAATGTCATATACAGCCAAGATGGCCTTGCTAGCATCGGACGGGCCCGTCACATCTTTATTCCCCCTTCTATTAGCTTTGGATTCGAATAGCTCTCAGTCTTAAGTCCGCTCACAAGTCTTGATGCCATCTAGCTGGATGAATTGGCCTTTGGGGTCGTAGCCTTCATCCACTACAGGCGGAATTCTAGATAGCCTAACGTCAGTCTGTCCTGAATAATTCATTGCATGAAACATACTTGCAGCAAGCTTCACTGTGTTTCGACATGGTGGCTCTTGTGAATGATGAGATTTGGTGATTATAATCAAATTCTAGCCTGCCACGGAGGGGTTGGGAAGACCCATGCATCTTTATATCAAATACCCTGAGGATCCACAAGACTTTACCTAATTATTGCATCTTGCCATGCAAGAGTATAAGTGGCTACTAGTGTACCCAGAACAGTTCCGCGTGGAGAAAAGGAATCCGATGTAAATCTACGATAAGATGATGAACGGATAAACTAATTTGACATGACATGACTAGTAACCCCGCTCCGCTGCTTGTATTCTTCTGTATGTTCACGAAGCCATCAGAGTGTTTCTTCAGTTCCCTTATCCAGCCACTGCAATATGGCCACTTAGAAACCAAGTACATCTCCAAACATGCACTTCAATGTTTAGGATTGTGTCAAAATGATTAATAAGCTTCGGACGCAACGATTTCGATAGCAATTCATCTGAATAGCTTGGAAAGACTAATCATTGGACAGTACGAATTTCCCAAGGCGACTTAAGTGGGTTTTGAATCTAAGGTTGATACTTAGATCAGCATATGGACCAAATAGTGATTAAAGGGTAAAATCTGGACAATTTATGGAAGAGCATAAGGTATAAGGACTCGAGAAACAGTAAGACATCCTCAAAACAGCGACGCGATTGCTCGTGGTATATCGCCTACTTGAACCTTTCAAAGCTAGATGGAAATATATTTATCCTTGTGTGCTATTCAGATGTGAGAACTGTCGATGATAGCCTCAAACTGTCTCATATCAAGGGCTAAGTTTAAGAATATCATCAGCTCTAAGCCAGTCGAAGGTTTAGGCTATTGACTAGCCCTTACGTTATGTGCGTCACCAAATATTAATACTATTCGAAAAAAATAACCTCAAGAGGCAATACGATCTTCTCCATTCTCTCCTATCAGTGAAGCAGCTTGAATCAAGGAGTAGCGTACACTTATCTTAACCCTTAGATTTAAGCCCTTGCGATTTACACCATTCTTAGTGCAGCATATTGTACTTTGAAGCTACTTTTGTGTACTTTTATTTTTCTTCTTCTTTCACTGTGGTCTCATCGCAGTTCATCGTGTCTTCATCGTATGTTCATTTTGGAGGCGCGTAATCACACTCCTTAGTATAGGTGTGACTATGAGGGAATAGGCTTGCGTTTGCAGCTCGCTTAGTAACAAGTTGGCGGTAATTAACTGCAAGGTTAGATCGCCGACTGAAAAGCGATCCTGCATAAGCGGGACCACGGACCAATGAATGATGCAGCCTTATGTTCCCCAGAATGGCAACCTTTTAAAATCATGCGTCAAGACGAGAAGACACTATTAAGTATAGGGTATTGATTAAGAATCTCTGGGCACAATCTGACTTAAAAAGGGTTGGAAAATGAATATTCCAATATGGTCTAATTACACTCGTATCTTTGTAAGTTTGTAGTATAGTCTGCTTTGTCACATCCTAGTATTAATATACTTTGTTGATAAGACCGTAGCTAGATTGAAGAGGTGCGAGACCGGATATAGCAAGACAATAAAGACAAATCAACAAAGAAAACTTCTGCCAGAGTCTCTTAATTGAATATGAAAAATTGATTGTCGCAGAGTCGTAAGCACCAGCTACAGACAGAGACACCTTCCAACATGTCATTTGCGCCAACACCCGTTGAGCTCGCATGGCTGCTTGCCGAATGCGAAATAGCCATCTCTACCATACGCCGCACCGTAAATGCGTATCCCAGTGATCTTATCGCAAAACTTGCTCTTCCGACCCTTGAATATTCACTCAGCCATCTCGCGGACGATATTCGGGGTTGGATCGAAGGGCTTAACGATTGCCCTCTGACCACGGAACACTATGAGCGTCTATGCCGGTTCGTGACGCAGTCCAGAGACTCTATTATCCACCCGCAGGCCAGCAAAATCGGGCTCAGACTTCCGGTGCTCAGGCCTACGAGAACAGCACCGAGGTCTGGTATTCGCAGTATTGTTCGTATCTTGGGATTGTTTGTATTGCAGAACACTGCATTTGGATTCTTGGATAAATTCCAGACGCATCCTCCTTGGATTGGGAACCTATGGGTGCCGCAGATTGCGAGTTTTGTCGTCACATATGCTCTTCTGCTTCATCATCAGGCATCTTGGATACCTACGCTTTGCTTCATTGTGGCCCAGGCACTTTATGTGTGGATAGGCTCACTTGCGGGTCTCTAGGGAATATCTGGAGTTATTTTTGCTTCTCATGAGCCTCCTTTCCGGGCACTCTCTAAACAGGACCATAGACCCAGAGATGTAAGCGTGGAGAGGTAAGCCTGCATAAACATACGGGACGTTCCACACCGCTGGGCCGAGCCGGAGGACCCTGCATTGGTACCCCTGCTACACGAAACGTGAATGACTCGGAAGACGCACAGAAAAAGTTGAAGATGAAACCAGTGCATAGGAATCATGACTGGACATATGCAAGAAGACAGGCTTTGGCCCTCACAGTGTTACATGGGATTAAGCACGGAAATGAGTAAGAAGTGCAGCCCAAGAGCGGGGAGCAGTTCCGAGCCGTTAGTCTGCTCACCGCCTTGATTTAGATGGATGTGGGTATCGGTGTTGGTGCCGTTGAAGGGATAAAGATTGGCACTGCGACCAAAATGTGGTTCTGTCGTGAGACCCTTATGTAGACTGTTGCAAGACTGTTCGTAGGGGAAAAGGCGTGACCAAAGAGTGGTGTGTATTAGTATTAGTTGTTGAAGCTGTGCCTACAGCAAGGAGCGAATGCTGATGCCTTAGGCGTCAAACATCAACATAGGTACATCTCAGACCGCTGGGGTTAAGAGGGTTCGGGAACGTGTGTAAATAGCTTTTTATTAAATATCTGGATGACTAAATAAAAGGTCTTAGCGGTTTAGAAAGATGGGAATAGCCTTATTATATATATATATATATATATACATAATCTTTGGCATTGATAGCTTATGCATATTGGCGTGAAACGTCGTGCGGAAGCGTTAAAACGACGTTTTCACATAAAGCCACAATTCATGCTGACAGTACACACGTATCACATGCTCCCCCTAACCTGGGGGGGAAAACGAGTAGGGACCATACGTCAATCATGGCCGAATTCGGACATCAAGCCTATTGGCGCTCCTGCTATTGTGTTTGTGGCTTTGAAAAATTAATACTCAGTACTTCACACAAACAACTTTGTTCTACGCGACCTAGGCACATATCCATCAGACTCGACATAGCACTTCCACAGAACTCATCACGATGTCAGAGCCGACTCTCATTCAGTCATGGGAAGACCGAGACTACTTCGTCACCTTCCGTGACATACCCGGCGATCACGTGGACGACGACCGCTACTATGAAGACATGGCCGGAGGCCTGACGTACAAGAAGCACTGGTGCCTGCTGGCCGAGATCATCCAAGCCGACACCATCATCCGCCCTCGCCTGGTGTGTCGTGATGCCGTGGGCCGCGAGTTCGTCGTCGCCTTCTACCCCGACAACCAGGATGATATGCCGCGGCTGCTGGCGGGCTTCAAGGTGGGGAACACCATCGCTATTTTCTATGCGCTTGGCCATGCATTCCTGGATGGTTCGGTAGGCGTCAGAGTAGAGGATGCAGATGAAGTCGTGGTATGTGTTGCATGCGCTCGTTTGCCGAGAATTTCCCACCGCGGGCCGGGCTGTGACTCACAAGGCCAGATTATGCCGCTTAATCTCCACCACGCCCTCGCGATGAACAAGCAGGCCATTGAGTCGGTTAACCGCGATGGCACGCCTCGGAAGTGTCACGGTTGTGGCGAGGTCAAAGATAACCTCAACAAGTGCGGCCGATGCGGGTTGTTCCACTATTGCAACCGGGTAAGTATAAGGAGACTTGATAAATCATCCTCTGCCATGTGTACTCATCCAAAACATTGGCAGCTTAAAGTACGTGGACGGTCTGTTAACTATTGTCCAGAATTGTCAAGAGAAGGGCTGGAATGACAAGGCACACAAGAAATTCTGCAAGGTGCTGAAAGATGAGAATGTGAAGACGATGCTGTCCATGGATTACACCAACTACGGTGGCGGCGGTATTTCGTTCGAGTAAAATGCAAAGAGGAGAACTGTACATCTCATGGATGAGATTGTGGAAGAGGTTATGCTGTGACCAAAGCTGGCCGAAGTTAAGAAATGCCCGGAAAGCGGACCAATGTATTATGACTAGGCTGTAGAGAAAAAGCCAATGCTGGTAGATATGCAGATCTGATCGCTAGCAGGAGGAGAGAGCTTCGCTACTCATCGATTTCCTCATCCCTCCTTCGAATCTCCCTAATATTGTACAGTCCAAGATGCAAAATGGTGTACAAATCATAATACAAGTAAAACTATCTTATATGCATCAAAGCAGGTACAAGTTCAGCTCGCTGGACAATTGTACAGATATTAAATGAGCGCCTGGCCCATATACATGCTCTCTCTGACTTCGGCGACAATATCGCGTCGGTCGTTCTTGCCCACTAATACAACGCCTCGTCCTCGTCTGCCCATGCGGCCCGCACGGCCTAAACGATGGATGAAATCAATAGTAGTGTGTGGTACATCGTACAATATCACATGTCGAACAGCCAAGGTATCAATACCTCTCGAAGCCAGATCCGTGGCCACGATAACTTTGGTATTTGGCAGAGACCTTCTGCCCCGTACAGGAGCAGGCGCTGAGGCATCTGGGGCTGGGGCCTTCATAGGCTCAGTAGATGTGAATGACTCCAGCATCTCTGATTGACGTTGCTCCTCCGTATCGCGATGAAGAGCCACGGCATCGATACCCTTGGAGACAAGGTAGTCGGCCACCTCCTGAGTCTTTTCCCGCTCGTTTACAAACACCATGATGCGCTTGATGTCGATCTCACTTGACATGGACCCTTCATGACGAGCAGCGTCCTTGCCAATAGACCAGATCGCGTCTGCGCAGGCTAGATCTTTGTTATTTCGGTAAGGATCTTTTGATACGTCGATAACTCCGAGCTGTACGCGGCGAGGGATAGCATGTAGATTTGGGGTTGTGATTCGAGTCATATCAGGGAAGTCTTTCGCAAGGTAATTGTCTAGTCGCTTGGGGATGGTGGCAGAGCAAAGGATGAGTTGCTTCATCGAGGGCTGAGCACGGTCTAGGATGGACGTTGTCACTGGTGAAAAGCTGCGGTCGAAGAGCGAGTCGGCCTCGTCAACGACTAGATGGCTGACTCGAGAGAGGATGTTGGGATCCGAATTGGCCATAGATGAGAGTAGATGAGGTGTGGCAACTACCAGATCAATACCCGCAGGCGAGTACATATTTCTCTGGATAACTTTGGCAGACACATTGGCCGAGAATGTAGATGCCTTGAACTTAATCGCATGTGAAAGCGACTTCGCGACGGCCCCAACCTGGTCGACAAGCTCAGCTGTAGGAACAAGTACGACAACTCGAGGGCGCGCAGCGGTAGGATGAGGTTCAAACTCTTGGGGCCCCTCATATCCAGGTTCCTTCATCGCTGCCATCTGCTTTTCAAAAGCGTCACGATAGGCAACGATTTCAGGATCAGCGGCTTCTGCCTCCTTTATCGCATTCACTGCGGGTAGAAGATAAGCAAGTGTCTTGCCAGAGCCAGTTTCGGCCGCAAGTAGGAATTCTTGTCTTCCAGACCGGGAGATTTCGGTCCTGGATCTGCGCCGTCCCTTCTCCTGGCCCAGTAATGCCGGTATTGCCAGTCGCTGGATAGGAGTAGGCTTGACATCTACCATGCCTTTGAGTACCTCGCCTGAGATAGCTGATTTGACTGATGGCAGGAGGTTAAACTGATCGAATGACTCCACCTCGCTAATGCTGGCCTTCGTCTGCGTTCTCTCACGGTATGGGATGGATGCAAGGGAGCTTTGCATCTTCATAGCCTTCACCCGCCGATCGTCTTTTCTGTCTTTGTCTCTCGAGTCTCTATCAGAGTGGCGAGCCGTTCGGGGTGGTCGTCCCGGCGCATCTTCTCGTACTCGCGCAAAAGTCTGGTTCATGCCGCCAAAGGGGCCCTCCGATCTCCGTCGAGGCACCTTGCTATCGCGGCCATCTGCCTCTCGTCTTGGAGTTCGTGCGACACGGTCTGACAGCACCATTCGCGAAGGGCCCGGCCTCCCTCGTCCGGAAAACAGCCGCCGCGCAGCCCATGATTGGTGTGTGCTCTGGAGGAACGCTCTTGTCGATACCGTGAATAAGCAGGATGGACATATGGGTGCTAAAGCAAGTGCAGACATCATCGCAGAATCCCTCAGTTAGACGACGTACGGACCGGCGTTGTCGAAACGAAACTAATGTCTTAATTGTACAAGTATTGTTGAGCTGAAGCAGCTTTGGCAATGTTCTAGCAAAATTTCAAGCCAAAATTTCTAAGGTTAGAACTGCCTGTCGAAATGCGCTAGTGACGCAATTAGCTGAGGTTAAAGGCTGCACTGTGATCTGTGCTTAGTTTTTTAGAAATGGCAATCTATGAGCTCCACTTGTGTAATTATACTGTAAGTACCGCCACTTCTCAGCCACAAGGCAACGGGCGCGGTACCCGGACACTTAGGGGTATTATAATCGAATAATTACCTTCTAGCGGCATATCTTACTATATAACACACTTCTTCTCTCCGCTGTTCTTATTGCTAGAAAAGGTTTCAAGTTTTCTCTTCATGCTTGTGCAGCTTATCTGCTGTGTCGTCTTCAATATGGGCATTCTGCACCAGATTCCGTCCAAGCACCAAACTTGCTCTACACGTGTAGATGCACCAAGTGGATAAAGATATCGAACGGTGAGTCCGGTAGTATCAAGCGAGAATAGCCCATCTGTCTAACAATAAATTTCTGGCTTGGAGTCTATTGTGCTTGTGTATTCTGTTCACGTAGTCCTTAGATAGTGAGATTGCTCTGACAAGGAAGTGCTGTGTATCAGTAAAATCTATCTGCACCATGGAAGAGCCTAACTAGAACAATAATAAGAACGTCACCGGCTCCTTGGTAACAGTATATTTAGAAATAAAGATTACCAACCAAGCGGACTGACTCGCGGTGTCTCTGAATTGACTTTTTAAGCAAAGACAAATCTTCTTCATCATGCCAAGCAGGACGCAGCTGTGAGATTGTCCCTACTACGCAAACTTTTGGGTTACCCCAGGAGCGGGATAGTATAGAAAGTGTTGGGAAGCGATCGATACATCTTGCATTAGTCGGCGCCATCTTCAATGGTGACCGTGGCTTTCCCGGTTTTGCTCCTGAGACATAGACTCGAACTAATTCTTGTCGTCGACAAATCGATATTGCCATGCAGGCTTCTGATGACAATACAAGAACTCGGTTCCCGCGTTGACTCTCGGTCTATTTTTCGGTCTTACTCCCTCAAAGTGACTTTCCGCTCATAGTGCGCTGTCATATTTCGCGGCTTTCTGCACCTCTTTCGGCAACCCTGTGTTCAGAATTTCATCCAATACAATCCTTACGCTTCTAATACACCTTGAAATTACTAGGAGGAAATGTTACAGTCCAAGACATCTAGCTCTGTGGAAAACCTTCTGCCTGATTAACACGTAGCATTACAGGATTATAGATCGGCTTGGCATTATTATTGAGTTTCCTAGCCAACATACAGTCACTAGCTGCTTGGTTGGTGTTGAATGCGAATACCATCCTGGAATTCTCATTTTGATAGTGGTGGGAAAGACAAGGAAGCATGTTGGGTAGCGGTTACATTTGCAATTTCAAATGTATGATATGCTTAGGTATCGTGAACTGTTGACCGGAATATTCAGCTTTCAGGGACTTGTCGGCTCTAGGCATGAATGGCAAATACAAACAGATCACGTCTCTTAGCGCAGGGCCATAGCCAGAATGTCTTAAAATTTACCGTGTTCGACCCTGCAAGATCTAGTATCCAGATTATGAGAGGACATCGGAAGGCGCGGTTGCAGCAGCTTAGTTTAATGCTCTAGATTAAATTGCTAGAGAGAAGGCAGTATTAGCAATTAACCGAGCAAGTTTCCTGCATAAATAATGTGAACAAGTTAATTAACGTAATAGTTGCGAACCAAGATTTGGCTTACTAGGCTGGGAGTGATATAAAGTGTTCAACAACATATCAGACCGGCATTGTTGAAGACCCTCAATATGAAGTTCACTATTTCAAAACTTGACGGTTTGGCTGTGACAAGCAGTAATTATGCTAATCTAGACTAGAGACTATTGAATCTAGCAGCAAAGAAATATGAAGGGCCCTGAAGATTGGGACAAACGAAAGTGCAACATGCATTGATTAGGCTGTTATTCACGTTACGTAAATTAGCTCGTCTCATATTCCACGCCTTGATCCCGTAACAGGCCGTTCAGAAATAGAGTATTGGACATGTAACATACCTCAGCATCGTCTGAACTACCGGCAATCATGAAGTCTGAATCTTTCTTTTTTTTTTCTTTTTTTTTTTTTACAAAAAAAAAAAATTTAAGAAAGAAGATCTCTTAGCGCCCCTTGCATCGAAACACCTTTTTAGGGTAGAGTATCGAATTGAGAGTGGGCAGAGGCCATGATTCTTCAGATTCAAACGAAAATATCACGAAACCATAGAGCGAATTAATTAATACTCGACTATGGCATCAACTGCATCTTCATAAAGATTTAATAGTTATGGTTTCTGCTTAGCTTGCAACGTTCAGACCTTATGCTAGGAGATCAGTATATATGCAGTATACTTGTAGCTGGGCTGGTTACGACTGGTTTCGAGTCGTGTACTCCTGAGTGATGAAGCCCTAGTCCCACAATTGTATGTAGGTGTTATTAAAGATGCGCCGATCGCTGGTGGATACTGATCATCCTCGAAAACCCATGAACAGAACCGTGGACTTACGCGTGCGACTGTACGTGGATGAGCAAGTCTTGCCGGTTCCAAAGACGGGAATCGCGTGCAGGCCTGTCAATCCTGTCTGATCGATTGATCTGATCAATTGTACTAAAGTGGATGATGTTTCTTGACAGGGGGCTGCAGCAAAAGTATCACTTACTTGGCATGAAACTCTATGGGTTTGATGAATAAGGAAGTATCGTTTGCTCTACCAGTAGTAACTATCACTTTGGTGGCCCAGTAAAAAGGCGAGCGACAGCTGCGCCGGTGATGAAGTCGTCGAGTAGACTAGTATGGGCAGGTTATGGCGCTATAATTACTGGAGTTGTGGAATATCACAGCAGCATCTTGAAGAACACACAAAAGAGTCATTTTCTAGTCAACGTCCGCTGTCTTTAGTGTAAATCGTTACCAAATTCTTGTCAACGCAGTTCTACTAGAACTATAGCTAGATGCGTAGCCGAAGCTCTCATGTGACGAAGATTCCGTATCTGGCAATGCTCCTTGGCGCTTAGATAGATAGCGGAACAGTACTCTGGCCAGGGAGGTCCGCAGACAGGTCCGACTCCTGTTTGAAGATTTAAAAAGAGCACTACCTACACGAGATCAACATCGACTTCGCAAAAAAATGGCCGCTCATTGGTATCAGTACCATAAACTTTATGGCCTGGTAACATCATGAAGCAGGCGAGGCAGGATTGGCTAATGTTGGGTATGCATCTGAAGCGAAAAGAGATTTTCGATGACCCTGGTCAGCCAAGGCGTTGAAACCGTCTTCCCCAGATTTTGATGATCCACCCTGCCCCAGATCTTGCTGAAACGCCCCAAAGGCTTGTCATTCACCGAATGAGGTCTAGCTAATCAGATTTGACGATACTGTTCGTCTCATTGCAAGGCCAGTGTTGTGACATTATGGTGTTTTGCGTTTTGTTCCGGGTGGTTGCAAGCGATTGAGCAATTCAACACTAGGTAATTTACCATATTTTTCATAGCTGCAATCCAACATGGAACCGACTGGCCTATAAGTAACCCAGCCATCTCAATGAGAGCTAACTTAATTTTCTTTTTCGCTTGTCTTCATCACACTCTCATTCACAGTCACTAAGCATTTCGCTTTCTCTTTCTCTATTTTCTATTCTGCTTCTTCGTGACTGGACTTCCACGCTTTCGTTATCTCAACTACTCGCATTTACCCAAATAACCTTCACTTTCGATCTTACTTGACTCATTCACTATAAGCCGCAATCATACAGTTCTGGCACATCCTCGTTCTTGTCACCTCGGCCACCGCCTTGGTGATGCCTCGCCATCACGCCGGCAAGACAGCCAGTAAGGGCAATACCCAAGTCTGACCTCTGAAAACTCACTGACCACACTAGACAATGGCAATACAAATGCCGCAGCCTCAACAAATCAGCAGGCTAGCAAGCACCACAATGGCGCCAACGGGGCCGCGGCCGCGGCTGCCCCTCCTGCTATGGCTACGAGCACAGCTGCTACTACAACTGCCAGTAATGCTGCTGCTTGTAACAACAACGTAAGTCGCTCACCCTCTGTTTCAGATCTCTGAGTCGTTCACTAGCTTCGTTTGCTGACTTCGAACCGCAGAACAAGCGACACCACGCAAGGAAGATCGCGAACGCGGGCAGCACCAACAATGCCAACTGCAACTAGGTGGCCGATTGGTGATCAATAGACAAGGGCAGAACACAAAAATTAGTTCGAACGGTGCTAACCGAGTTTGGAAAGTTGGTGTACGGAGATTTTAACCGCCCGCGATGTATTATCTAGCTTGAAACGCGAAGTATGCATTATAAGAAATAGAGAAATTAAAAGCGAAACACTAATGACCTAATAAGAATGTAGGTGTTTGTTCAGAACCGTGGGATTTTTCCGCTGAACAACTTACATAATTCAGTCCCATCTCACGTGACTTGTAGCTCCACTTATCTCTTGTTCCCCATAGAAGTCAAAGTGCCTCGGTATGTAAGTTGATGATAGACTTCAACGTTGAGATACGAATCCTCACGAACTAGTCGAAATGCCTTTTCCCAGTTTACGATCTTTCATAGTGAAATGAAGGAATTTGGACCGTCTAGCCTGGATTATCGAAATTTCCGCTGGACGTTCAGCCCTAAAGGTCTCACGTCATCAAAGGTGCCGGGAGCGAGCTGAATCTCATCATCTCTCATTTATCGTTCATGCAAGACATGCATGTATAAAAGTCAGTCCTAGGCTCCGAACAACTACTGATTATCGAGTCCTGATGCGATATCTAGACGGTACAAGGCGCATCCGGAATTACACAGGAGAATTGCCCAATCACGAAAACCCACGACACTCGTTTTGTGGGAAGCCATCTGTAGCTTCAATGTCCTTAGAGGTCATCTATGTGACCCGCCACGGGGTAAGATACCTAATGTTTATAATCAAGGCAATGCAGGCTTAAGGCTAGCACGTAGCTTAGATGCATCTGAGGCTCTTTTACACCACCCCTGCATTTGGCTTTCTATTACAAGTGCCACAACAATATATGACCGAAACAAGTGCTTACTTTTTCTACTAGTTTCGGTCATCGTGGACTGTTGATCCTACTACCGGTACCTATACTGCCTATCTTCGCTCCCCAACAGGTTTGCCGACAGACCCAGCACTCACATCACACGGGGTTGAGCAGGCAGGTGATTTAGCTGAGCATCTGCTCCAACTGGATCCGCCAATAGAACAAGTATATTCTAGTCCGTATTATAGGTGTCTGCAGACAGTATCACCGTTCATCTCGCGACATAACTCTTTACATTCCCGAGCATCTTCATCATCCGAGGCTCCCACCCGAGACTCCCCCTTTAGGATTCGTGCAGAGTCGGGGCTGGGTGAATGGTATGGCCGAGCGCATTTCGAGCATCCCTCTTCTGCACCCCTGAGTGACTTGAGCGCCTTGTTCGCAGATCTTGATGCGAACTATGCTTCATCCTCTGCACCTCGTCGTCATGGGGAGTCGATACCACAGCTATACGAGCGTGTAGCCTCTTGTATACAAGCCATTATCACCCGTAGTGACCAAGAAGGCAAGAAGGCTGTCTTGGTCTGCACGCATGCCGCAGTTGTGATAGCTCTGGGACGGATACTCACGGGAAAGGTACCGGAAGATGCGAGTGTGGAAGACTTTGGAGCATTCACCTGTGGGTTAAGCGTATATCGACGGCAAGGGATTGATACAAACCAGGCTGACACAGCCGCTACTATTACAACGGCCTCGATCAGGGGTCAAGTACACAAGTCTACAGGTACACCGAATGTGATACAAAATGCAGACCTGCCATCTAAACCTGGTTTAGAGATCAAAACTCCACAACAGATAGATCGTCGTGCAATAGACCCTCGGGGATCGGGTTGCGAAGGTGGCTCACGGAGCTGCAGCTCCAGTGTTTCCAGCCGATGGATATGCGAGGTAGACTCAGACTGTAGCTTTCTTCGCGGAGGCGCGGAGCGAGGCTGGTAAGTCTCTCCAGCCAGGGAGAATTGCTTCTTTCATGCCTTTACTATGGGCAGCTGACCGTCGGATAGGAGGTTCTCAGGTGACGAATCATTTGTTGAAATCAGCCAGGAAGGCTTGCTACCATCGAAACTAGAACTTGGCCCTAGAATTGCCGTCGACGAAGATGGGGGCAGTTCTAGCACCGGCATTCCTAAGCTTTAACCCTTGGAGACATCTCCCGCTGCAGGCCGTCTACGCAGTAGTCCCATCTAGCCTGCACTTGGCTACTGCACCGACCTGCCTACCTAGTCCATGTAACCTCAACCAATCCAGTTACGAGTGTCATATCACCCCGAGATTAGGCACTCTATGCATAAACACAATGTAGCATGCCAGATCTGCCTCGAAGTAACTTCTGTAACTGGTAATTCGTCAATCGTACGCTTGCGAGGAACACACAAATGCAGTATGCTTTTCGGGTTTCGCTTCTTATGTGATCGATTAGAAGACCAGAACAGTGCTCTATAGTAGCCACAATGACAGGCTGCAGTTTGTGCCTCATTTATTCGAGTTATGCTTACGAAGACATCCATATTCTATGCTGCAGGAACTGTAAATGATATTGAAACCATCTCTTCTGCGACGGATCTGAGTTTCAGATATATCGACGTGTCCGTACTGGGAAAAGCACCTGGCGACATTACGTTCCTGATTGAGAAACTGACCTAGCCAAGACAAGAAGACATCCGGAGCCACTGTCGCCACTGAATATGATATATCGGTCAATCCAAGGCTCTGGGAGACACCAAGAAGCCTGTTTCAGTACTAGTGCAGCCCATGATAGTGGTTAGATATTCATTGTTCTTCCGCTCAACCTCTTGTTTCACTAATATACTACTCCTATGCCTAGCTAGAGTTAACATCGTCTAGACCGGAAGTTTCGTCATCTGGACTATAACGCTCTTACCAGCGTATATCCCACTTCCGCTGGCTAACAAAACTACGAAGAGTCGAATAAGCGTTGAAAAAGAAATCGCTAGGCTTATGGGCAGTGTAGGGCCAGATAGCATATCAAAAGTCTGGGGAACCTTGTATACGATTGTGGCATGTCGTCATGCCCTAGCGTGAGCTGCTCTTTGCCAATCGGGTGCCATCATGAATTTCCCGGCTTCTTAATATTCACTGGCTAGACCCAGCTGCTGGACCCAGGATACAAATAATGAAAAAAGCAACGAGAAATGGGAGCGCCGCTGAGCTACGGCTGCTTTAGTATGCGGTGGGCCAGCCCTCGTCCCGTGTTTTGCTGTTCCCGATGAAACTGGGGTCTATGAGTGTCAGATCAGTTGGCTTGATGCCGGCGATTACGCCCGCAGATGCGCGATCGGCTTTTAGGGTTTTCTAGAGAGAAGAAACGATAGCTTTGGTCCCCGAGAGCTCACCCACAAAAGAGCGTCAATTTTGGGCGCTCTATACTCGAAGAGCCGGTTAATTAATACTGAAAGGTGATCCAAGGCGGTACAGAAAACGGCGCCAGGACGTTAATTGACAAAAACGTGGGTGCCATGGCCGCTACACTACTGATACAAACGGTTGGTAGCTCTAACCGTGGGCGAACAAGAGAAGAATAATGGAATATTAATGTCTTATGTTCTGAAAGCAGGAGGCCACACAACAGCCCGACGCTGACCACACCGAATCTCCGGGAAATAGAAAGATCGGCATTGGTTCTCTGCGGCAGTGAAAAGCATAGGGCCCGGATAGTTCACTCCTTCAGTTCAGCGCATCGAGAGTAAGAGCTGCGTGGCTGCTCGAAGTCGGTAGGACTCTACGGATCGCATTGCACGGCATCAGTCGCATGCATGACTGTGACCCAGCTGCTGCGCGTTCGCCGCCAAGTTTCTTAGATAGGCCTAGCTACAGATGACTACAGCATCGAGGATTGATGGAGATAACGGGTGTTGCATTATGTTTTGATTCTAATACATGGTTCGAACCGACCAGCCCACCATGTTTGACCGGGCCGACAAGGCGTCTAGGCTCGAAAGTTCCCCCACGAGATGAATAATCCAATCAAGCCGAGTTAAGCCCCCCATCTTAGGAATTTACTCGAGAGATTTGGTCTGTTGGTGCGCTTGCACTAGACGCTCGGCTGTGGTCTGAGGGATGAGCCACCGGGTTGCAAGGAAATAGTTGGCAGACAGACGGCTTAGACTGGCACTGCGCGTCTAGAGGATTCCACACAATCTAGCAGGCCCAGCACCCTTTGAATCTCTTCTTTTATGTTAAGTGATCATTGTACACGTCTATTCTCCTCCACCGCCTTGCATGTCGTAGCCCCTCATGGTCTGTTGCTGAGCCTGATCCTGGAATATAACAGCCAATAGCAGTGGCTGTTATGTTCCAATGGCCCGGTAGCGCTCTTAAATCGACGAGTAGTGCATCATCGTGGGATTTTATGCTGGTCACAGTGCAATAATCATAATTCTTTGGATATTCATGGTTGGGGTAGAAGTTGTGGGTAGTATCGATATGTCCTCGCAGCATGATAGCTTTAGACCAAAGAGGCGGCCGCTCTCGAGGTCGGATAAGCAGTGACAGAACTAGAGGCTGTCACAATACGATTGATGCAGTTTCTCCCCAGCTGAATGTCTAGCTTCTGGACGTACGTTAGTAGTCGATGGACCCATGCAGCACGAAGGACCATTGACTTATCTGCATCTAATGTTGAGACAGTGTGTGAGTGCGCGAACTATAGCAAGTAACTCCTTGCGCCATCTCATGTACCAGTCAATCCAACTCAGGCTTCTGATGCTAGGCAGATCCCGCCACTAGACGAATGAGGCATTGTACTGTGCTTCCGCCACAAGTAGGTATACCGCCTGAGACACATTCTTTCCTCTTCCGTGGGCTCTCACTGCGTTTGGGGACTCTGTGTAAAAGACTTTCCCACTCATGTCTCCAATCCGCGCGGTTCTGTAACCAGATTCAGATCTCTCGATCCGCGACCCGGGCAGGAAGTGATATACTGTTTCGACCGGAGCCGCCGCATGTACTAGCGTCCTAGATGCGGGTAATTAATTGTTGCTGTCGTGCTACACTACTGGCACCCTGGGCGTTCATTATACGAACTTGTCTGCGGAATATGACACGGCTCCCCGCAAGGTTGGACCTTATGTGTTGGACAGTTCTATAATAAATCTCTGGGTCTTTTCGTTGGTCTTGATGATCTCTCTGTCATTCCAAGTATCTTCCTCGGATTTATAAACAGTCTTATCCTCTGGTTCACTCGCTTCTAATGAGCTTCTGCGTCCTTGGAGTTTTTTGTCATCCCTAACTACCATTTATTATACTCTGATTTGAAACTCAGACCCTTGGTAGGGATGGAACTCATGCAGCATCGGATACCGTTGCATCTCCGAACATCCAGGAGCCCTCGCAGAGCGCCTCTAGACCTTACATGCCCACTGCCGCAACTGTCGCGATCTTCAAATATCACTAAGGACAAGGGAACAACATGTTTAGCGAGAAGAAAATCTTCTATTTTTGACTCTGGCATAGTAGAACCTTCCGCCTACCCCTTCACTGCGTCCAGCTACCGGCCATCCCTCTTCCAAGAATCTTCAGATACCACTTCCATAGGCTCAACAGAGTCACCCTCCCCTACTATACTGAAAAAGGAGGAATCTGAATTACGCTTTAGTTTTCAGTGGCCGCATCCTCCTGTATCGATATCTCGAAAAGAAACCCGGAAAGAGGCTAGGAAAGAGCCCCGGAGAGGCTCACTGAAACGAAAGCTTGAAGACGACAAAGATAGCGACAACGAAGGGGTTAAGCTGCCAAGTTTCCAAACTCTCTTCGCTGATACTCGTCATGAATGGCCCAAGTGGTCCAGAGATTTACATCACGCTGGCCGATTGCCGACACCGAGCACCAGCCCAGCACCAAGCGACGGTCAGGCCTACTCAAGACGGCCAAGCTTGTTCACAGCGGAAGACCCCATCACAGAGGAGCTCAACTGTCTCCGCGTCAAAGAGCATAAGCACCTGCTATTACCGCCAGAAGGCTTATGCGAGCCTCGTCAAGAAAGCGTCCTGAGAAACACCAAGAAGAAAGCTTCTGTATCCTTTCAGAATGATCGTCACTGGACCCCGGCAGTGTATGATTACAAACATGAGCCGTCTCAGCTACCGTCTCCACCTCGAGAGGTCAAAAGGCCACGTAGAAAGTCCGAGAAGCGGCATCTGAACGTCAAGTACCTCATCGAGGAGTTAAGTTACATCAGGTATCACAGGAATGATCTCGGGCAACCGTGGCCGGTCGTCCTAGCCAAGTTTGAGGCCAAGTTCCCCATGATTCAATTATGTAAAGACGAAGAACGTGGTCGCGAGCTCCAAGGCCTCCAGGGCGTGAACTACCGGGAAAACAAGTGCCTCCCTCACCTCATCCGTGGGACCAGCCAATTGGTGTTCATGCAGAACGGGCATGTCGACCCCATATGCGTCAAGACTAGGGAACAGACGGAAAAAAGACAGTTGTTCACCTTAGTCTATCTCTTCCCCGAGCGCGCAATGCAGTACTCCTGGGTGTTGCCGAAGCACCGCCAGCTTGCAGCTGAGCTTCGTAAGTGTTTCCCTTCCTATGTAAAAATTCTTGCTTGTCTTCCCGCCGTCTCTCACAGAACCTCACCTCACACATACCAACATTTGGCCATGTGCAAAGCTAACTATCTTGGTAGACGAGGGCAGACAGAAACAGAAGGAGCAGGCACGCATCGAAGCTATCAAGCAGGGAACCTACGTCGAGAAACTGAAGCCGTCCGAATTTTGCGGGTGCTGCTTTAAGGAGGATCGTGAGCGAGACAGGTGCAAGCGCAAATCGAGTCCAACCCCTTCCAAGAAGCCACGGCTTGAGTTCATGGCAAAACTGTAGCTACGCGCGCATGATGAAGCTATTTGGCACGGTCTACCTTCGAAAGAAAGACAGAAAGACAAAAAGAAGAGAAAGAGAGAGAGAGGCCTGGCTTTTCTTATACATGGAGCCGACATGGATATGAGGAAGACGCAAGAAATACACAAAGGCGATTTGGGACATAATTCGGCTTTTTGCCTCCCCGGCTGACTTCGCAAATACACATTCTTACACAGAACATTGCCGCTCCCTCATTTTCCTCCAACATCGAACCCCAGTCTAAACACGGACACATTTTTCTTTCACTGCTTTCTCTCTTTCCAAATATCGATACCCCATTAACTTTTTTCTCTAGTATACAAATTTACTTCTATCTCTCCTTTGTTTAACAAGCTTTATAGTAATGGGACACATGGAACAGAACGACGGTACAACGAAGTAATGGCAGCCTGGCAGCTAGATCATAAACGATGGACACGACGAAAACTGTACCACTAGGGCCTTTTACGACTGGTGGTCTGTTTGCTTCTTTTGTTTTTCTTCTTCTCTTTTTTCTCGTCTATTCTCTATCTTTTCTTCTATTTATTTCTTATAGAGGCATTGGGACAAAAAGAGTAGAAAGTATCTACCGAACGGGGTGGGGCCCTGGTTTTGCTATCCGCTATATACAAATCTCTTCCTCCCCTGGCCTTGTACCTCTGGAGGAGGAGGGCAAGATTGGACTTTACTGCGCGAAAGAGTTCGGATGCTTGTTGAGCGGGAGGCAGGTGGTGCTAAGCGCTTTAAAACGAGGACAAACAAGGTGAACTCGGCGAGTGAGGTGGGGACGAGCATCTACGCGACCAGGGAGTCGATAGCACACTGCAAGGACACGATCGGTTTGGTCGAATTTCGGTTTGTTTTCGGTCTGTTGGATTTATATGCATTTGAGTCGGTTCTTTGCTTTTGCACAACTTTTCAGCTTCTTACATTTGAAATGCGGTTTCTCCTCCCGCCCCTAGCTGGGTGATTACACGAGCATGTCTGTTCTTCGCTCTGCTGTTACCATTCCAGCGCATGAGAGGAATTCCGAGCTTCTGCCCATACCCCCCCACCCCTTCATTACGTGTCAAATCAGTCATGGCATCAGATATGGGGGTAGCAAGGGTTGGCGACAATCTTGGGTGACAAACAGCGATGACAGTATATCAAATTCGATATCCGGGCAGTTGGGTAGGGCTGGGAACAGCCTATAATACTGGGCCATCTATTGATGCGGTCCTGTATGTACATGTAACTCACATATTATCAGCCTATCTAGGTAACACGCTTAACAAGTCAAATGACGAGCAACAACAGCGACCAAGGGTAACAGTACCATGGATGGAGTAGTAAGGTGGCCTTGGCAGTACTTTCGCTATCACGCATGCCTGCATACCTGCGTGCGTTAGTTTTTGCATCATACAATTGCCTTTTCATTTTTGGTGGATGGGAGCAGTCGCGTATAATTAGGTCGGATTCCTGTCGTGCAACCAACGGACCAATGAATCTTCAAGGAGATGCAGGCATGAACTTGAATGTGTGCTTGTTGGTGGCAGAGCTGCAAAGTTGCAGCCGAATGGCTATTGTATTCAGCCTCTGTAACATAACATTCTCTCGGGACGCTCGGGACTACAACCAGCCTCGGCCGAGGTGATTGTTTTGGCCCTGCCTCCTGCTAAAGGATTACGTCTCGAGCCGAGATACAGCCTCTTTCAATCTCTGGTCAGTGCCGTCTCGTTGGGCCCCTCGGCAGTGTTTCTAATTTAATCGTCGCCATTTTTAGTTCTCTTGGCCAACACGTTTCAAACAGCGCTGGTTTGGGTATAGTAGCGCAAAGTGGGGCTATCCAGCTTGTCGGGTTTGCCGCGCGGTTCCATTCCTATGCCTCCCTATCGTCACCAAGTCTTTACAAATGGTTACTCTTGAGCCCGTTTCGCCCTATGTACGTCTTGAATTGGCTCGTGTTACCCTCCTTGTCGTCATAATCATCATCTACATCATACTCCTCAAGATCCGAGGCATTGCCGGTCCGAAACGAGTAAGGATTCTGGTCAAACTCATCATCCGAAGCGACTTCTTCGTCGGGGTAATCTGCTGTGTAATAATTCTCGGCTGGAATCTGTTAGTAGGTGGTGCCGTGAGCTAAGGAATGGAACTGGAGGTAATACCATTCTCGTCCTCTTCATCTTCAGCCCACTCATCCTCGCTCTCATCGTCTTCTCCGTAGAAAAACTCTATATCGGGCTCCTCGTCAAATACTAAAAGTCCCACGCTTTGTGGTGGCACGTGATTTCCCATACGACTGGCTGGAACGCGGACATATGTCTCAATAATATAGTCATCATCGTCACTATCGCTATGCACAGCATCGACATCCAGCATTTCCTTGTCCACCGACTCTTGCACCTCTTGAGGGTGTCGCTCTGCGTACCGTTTTGCAGGGGGTTTGGGTTTGAACTTGAGCTTAGATGGGGTGCTATTGATGAGTTTTTCTTGCTCGCGCCTCTCATTCTCAGCTCTCTGGAGATTGAGCCCTATTTGTTGCATTGCGTACTCCTCCATGTCGGCAGTTAGCTTTTCCATGTCTACATTCCACCGATCCGTCATAGCTTTCGGTAGGTCAGCCTTGTATTTAGGAGTATCTTCCTTGGCCGTAAGCTTTGCTATGCCAGGCTTTTTGAATTTTCTAGGCTCAGGGCTACTATTGATCTCCATGGATTGTGTTGCACGACCGTGCGTAGACGTAAGCTCAGTAGAGGGGGAACTCGTAGCTCGGAGCTTTTCGATAGTCTTTGGAGAGATACGTTTGATTCTCCGTTCGACAAACAGGGCCGGGGCAGAGCGCTTCTTGGAGACGCCTCCATGGGGTCGGCCCGGGTGGGGGGAGACATCCAACATCATGTCCTTGCGTGACATATGAAATCTTCGAGGTTCGGAGGCGGAGTTGAGCGTATTGGTACTTGCGGCGGCAGTGTCACAGGATAACGTGGTATCCCTGGCATTGTCATCACCGGTCGTGTTCCTGCTGGTATCCGTGTTTTGTTTCACGATGCTCTGGAATGCTGCGGCCTGGCGAGTCGGAGGAGGTGAGGTGTGGATGATGGGTCTCTCAGCTTGAGGAGTGCATTCTGCAAAAGCGGCCTCCTCATCCTGACGTTGGTATACGAAGACCTCGCTCCTATGTCGCTTGCTCTCTTGAACACCTGGTGTACGCTTGAATTAGTGGCTGCCGAGAGTGCGCCGAAGTCGAGGGCGGCTCACGAAGGTACGAAACTGGGGTCTCCTCCGTCGCCTTGCGTTTGACGCGAATGAGTTGCGGCGGCACAGACATAGCGTCTAAATTTAAGATCGCGAAGTAACGGCTAGCGGAGGCGCAGAATGGCACGTGCGGCAACGGTCTTGTTGGTGTCGTGAAGTTTGCGAGCTAGGCTGTTTGCTGCTTCCGGCATGTGATGACCAGGCAGTTTATTGCAGGTGGTGTTCGCTCTTCCTACCAACGAGGTTAATTAGTGATGTACTCACAATTGATCCCTGTGGCTTGCCCTGCTGTGGCTGCTTGGAGTCACATTATACGCTACACCTGCAGACCCATTTGTACGCAGTAAGCACTCACAGTGCAGATTGTGGCGCGAGCTCTGGTGGGTTAGGTAGGTTAGGAAAGTGGTACCTAGCTGGTACCCAATTAGCCGGTGGAAGCTTACCTAGGTACATAAGGTAAGCTTGATAAGGTACATAGGTATCATCTTCACTCTGACCAAGAACATCTATTTTGTACCAACAGCCCTCGCAGTTCTAGCGCTACCCAGGGTCGTCTCAAGTGGGTGCCCAGTTGCCTTAAAATCTTACGTCATGACTTCTCCATGAATACGATGTTGCTGGAGCCACCCGTCACTATTATCTGGAGAAAACACGCCAGCCAAGATGATAGCTTCACCTAACATACCTACGAAGAAGCTTTAGGCGGGTTCGATTGCAGCTCGCCATTGCTACAGTTCAAGGCCATTGGTGCGGAGGTGCGACATAATGTTAGCGATAGGCCAGCTTTCATCAGGTCAGTATAACAAGTATCAGTGCGGTTACGTGTAGTGCTCAACATGCTTTCTCCGATGCCTTGAGCTGTTAAAATTAATAGCTGTTAGAAACATTTTCCAGATTACTCCCAGCCATAATAAGAAGTTGGATCTCTCTACATATGGGATCCATTGCTTGATATAACACTAGTTCTATACATCTCCCTATTTGGTGTACAGAAATCTCCAACACTTAGGTATGTCAATTCTTACGAAGGTATATAATAGGTATGTACATGTAGGTATAGTCTCCGGTATATACCTACATAATATAGCCTGGAAGTACATCATTTGCATGAAGACTCCTACATTTAAGTAGGTACCAACTCACTTGCCTAAAAGGCACGGTTGTTAGGCTAAGACTTCACTGAAGGTGGGTAGGAGGGTTACATCCTGGTTACTACGGCTCCCCTCTGCTCCCACATCCCCAGAGGCTACCCTTAGCTACAATGTAGTACCTTCGCTAAAATGTTGGTAGTTATTTCCTCAGAATGACGCTCACCGTTACGCAGACTAATACCTCTCCACTTGACCTGCTCCCCATTGATCTATCATTGATTGCATCTCCATGGGGCAGACTGTGCCACTCATCGCCTTTCCAGAATCTCAGATACTCTAGCATTATGCACTATGTCGTGACGAACCATTGATTAGCTATATCTGACGCTCGGTCATTCTTCGAAGGTCCAACGTGTGATTATACGTGCTAATTTGAGAGACCGACTTTACACAGTAGAAAGCCTGTCTTTCTTGGCCCGTGTTGGCAACGACTTTTTGTCCTCGATTATGAACATTTTTGCTCCCTTCATCGAAAACTAGAGTAGAAGCCCATTAGCCTTCTCTACCGAAATGGCTTCTCGCAAGGTCCTTATCACCTTCACCTTCAACCGCAGCGGCGTTCAGCCTCCTGTCTTCGTGGCTGGTTCCTTCTCGGACCCTCCTTGGGAACCTCAGGAGATGGTTGCCTCTAAAGACCAACATGGGGAGTTTATATTCACCAAACAAATCATGGTGCACGAGGACTCAGAGATTCAATACAAATTCCAGCATGGCTCCGGCGATTGGTGGGCCTTGGATCCCAACGCCGAGACAGGTGAGATGCTCCTCTCTTGGATTTTCAAAATACATATCTACTGTTTCCTAATGCTTAGATTTGACTGTTCCTTTCGCAGTTACCGATGAACAAGGGAATATGAATAGTCTTCTTCGATGTCCGATTCGAAATGCCGCTCAAGAGATGACCCTGATACAGAACATTCATAGTGCCAAGCTAGGAGATCAAATTCTTCCTGATAACCTCCATACCTCTGACAACAACAGTATCACAGAAGCATCCGAGCCTGTATTTAAAGCTATAAGCACGGAGACATCAGATGCTAATTTGTCCGAAGACGGCGTAGAGAAGCATGGATTGAGACGTCTTTCTTCAACACCTATTGAAGAAGTTGCGATGATTGCAGCCGAAGTCGCTGATGATGCTGCCAAAATTGATAGAGATGACTCTGACGAGCTTGGTAATAGCGGGGACCTCGCAACGCCCATGTTCATGCCGATGTTCAGCCACGAGTGTTTCGCTTCTTCAAGTGACAGTCAAACAGCTTGCGACGAGGTAACTCAGCCACAACAAGACAGTCCGGACGAATTTCCAGAAGATGGTGGTGATCTGGACATCGACTATGACGACCCCCGGCTTGAACACCTCCCTTCGGATCGCAATTCCATCTTCGCTGCTATGCGTCGCCTATCAACCAGCATAGAGGCAGACCCTACAGTAGTAGAAGGAATTTCACCGCCACCCGTTATTGCTCCAACACAGTTGTCTGGTGCGGGTAGCCCATCCAAGAAGCGGGATTCCTTTATCACGAAGGAGTTAAACCCGTCAACTGAGCAGCCTACGGGTATTGCAGCTTCTGGGACATCGCTGCATTCGATTGCGGAAGGGGACGAAGCTTTTAGTGCAGACTCTGCACGTCAGAGTCCTGAGCATTTCAATGCTGTATCCCAGTATCACGGACCTGCTATGAAACGGCATCGTTCGCTCGAGTCAATGGAGGGCAATGAGGACGAGGGGATTGCTATGAGTATTTCGCCTCCCAAGAGTACTAAAAAAGACACCTGCGTTCAAACGAGCAATACTAAGGTACATGCTGTTGCTAGCAACGACGAAGTCACTACAGGCGACAAGCGATCGACCGTAAACAACTCAAGCGAAGGCTCGAGTCCATCCATGTCTATTGAACATAATAATCGAGCCAGCTTGCAGAAGCCAGCAAATGATGGGCGACCACACTCCAGCTCTTCGATATACTCTCTTCGAGATGCCAGCATAGAAGGCAATTGGCTCCAAGCCTTTTTGCGCAGCGTGTTCGTCGACTGGATAGGAGGCTTCTTCTGTTGGATTTGTGGTCGTGGGAGAAGTCAGGTGTAAGAAGCCACCCGACAGTGGCCTTTCCGTTTCCCCTCTTTCTTTTGATTCCAACTGTGTATCTTTAACGATACGAGGATTGACTCATGATAAGCCTATCCAAGGCATCTAAAACAGGATCGATAATCATCCTCGGTGCAGGCATATCTTTGTGGGCTCTGCATCACTGGCGACCATCAAATGTTCTTCCTACTTTGCTTGGTCTTCATACTACAAACTCTCCCACTGTACAGTAATAGGAGTTCCCCAATATATTTAAGGGCACAGAGCATGACTCGGAGTAAATACAGTCAAAGAGTGGCACTGTATTGTACGAACTCATATTCTATGGACGGACAACATGGATAGATAAATGCATCGCGCGTACGTATTAGGAAAACCAAACGTTTGTCTTCCAACACTTCTACTTCTCAACAGTCATCAGTCCGCGTTATTACCATAACGTTAAGTCTGGGCCACTATGCCGGCTATAACTAATACACCATCAAGCTCCTGCTAGAATATAAGCCCAGTAGCCATAATGAGGGCTATCAGTCCTCCATTTTTTCGCTAGCAAGTCTCCATTCGTCGATGCACGTAAGTAGGAACTATTTTGCCCGAACATTATTCCATATAGAACACTATGATTGACTCGACACGTTTGGGTCCTGATTCGAGTACGCCTACCTTTACTATTGAGCCACCAAGATAGGGTAGTGTGAGTGTTGAAATAGTATAAGTGAATATCCGGGTCTGCTAAAAGCCATTATTTCAATGCGTTGTTCTATTAGGTAGCAGTTTTTCAAACCTTTACAACTTATACAACCTTATTTAGCTCATTCATGACCTTCTAGTCACGTAATTACTTATATTTTGAGTATGTGTACGACTACTCTCTAGGTAAACCTAAAGGATGCATATAGAATTAGCATATCTCCTTTAGTAGTGCAGAAACGTTGCACTCTTTACCACGGATCATTAGTAAAGTTAGAGGAATATTGATAATCAAATATGATTAATATAAAGACTTTTCAAGGAAAGAGCTAACTCGTACGTATTACGATGGAACTAGTTTTGTTGACCATCGGTCGAACGAAGATTCGTTAGGCAAGTTAGAGAAATAACACAACGAAGAAAAAGCATGGACTGAAGTCGTTGACAATTCTCACATCAAATGTTTTGAGACGAAAACGGTCCGATTTACGACGTTGTTGATCGTTGATATGAGACCCGAGCTGTGGCCAATCAAGCTAAGTAATTAATACATCTTCGAAGTTGTCTCATCGTGCCACCAAATCATTGGCCCATCACACTCGTAGATCGTTTAGGCGAAGAAGAACCTAGACAGCGTTAGCAGTCAATACAAAAAGAGGGCCAATAGACTGTGAAATCTATTTACTTTCTCAATATACCTGATGCCGACGCTGACACCTTCCAAATCTCTAAACTCATTAGGGTCGTTAAAGTCGTCGTTTTCTGCGTCCAAACAGGTCAAGCATGTTTCAACTACATTCGCGTACTCGATACCCATGACTTTCGGTAAAGCATCACGAGTGAGTGTCACGAGATTGTCCTTCATGCTTGCTAGGAGGAACGGAGAGAGCTCGGTATTCGGAGGTAGTCATAATGCAGATCCTGGACGAGATCTCGCGTCCCCGCCATCATATTCAACAAAGGTTTCCCACAGCCCTATCTCGAGCAGACAGACTCCGAGGCTGTAAATGTCATGCTGCATGTTGTAATCATCCTAGGGCACGACACCTTGGCGAGTGGGATGGCGATATAAGTTCTTCTCCCAATGGTCATCCCCTCGCATTGCTGTGCGGCCATACTCTGTCCGAAAATCCTCGAAGCAAATAAGAACGGTAAAGGCGGCCGAGACGTCTGCACGCTGACAATGAGAATCGTTTCCGGTCTCACGTTCTTGTGGACAAACTTGAACGAATGAACGTAGCTGACGGACCTAGCCAAGCTCCTCGTCGACCTGCCTGTCGGCGATGAGAATTGTAAGATACCAGGTGGGATCAAAATCATCACCCCATCTTCTAAACTCCTTGATTACTTTGTCAAGATACTGTTTCGTGAACGCATATTTGACACTCGTCAACTTGAACCGCGACGACGAAACCTCTGCATCTGCAAGCTGTGAGTTAGATTCTAGCTCCCTAATGGCTGTGACTAATTTGGTTGAAAAAGCCCCGAGGCATTGATCGAGTATAGTGCGATGCTCATCTGTCAACTTAGATTCGATCCTTTGTAAGAATCTCAATTGCGATTCAAGCCTCATCCATGAATTCGCAACTATAGTGATTCGCTCATCTAGCTCGTCGTGCGCATGTCGATAAGACGAACAGAGTTCGTTGACCCTGTTACCATATCTGATACGTGTTAATAGATTGTTACTATTCAACCACTCAACTTGCGACGAGAGGCGGGTATGTCTTATAAGACTCACCACTTACTTAAGGCACAAATCAGCTGCGGCCACGACCGCTAAGCCCAATCCCGCAACTTCTATACCGGTAAAGACCATTTTCGTTGGCGTTGGACACCGATCGTATACGTGCGTTGAATGCTGTTGAATTTACGCAAGCGTGATAATTATGTCTACGTTCTGAAAACCGACAGCAAGGGTCTTTATTTCTTTAAGCCAACACATATAGAGGCATTTTCGCTGGTGTGGCTGAGCACGAGAGCGTGTTGCTCTATTAAACCAGCTAACGGGCACTCGGTTACCTACTACTGCGGTACACTTATGATATAGGAAGCAGTAGGGGTAGAAAGCGCCGTACCCAGTTTCATAAGTCGTAAGACTTATGAAGATAATTACTAGGGAGTAGAAACCAACCTAAGGAGATAGAGTGGCAGTGTTTTTCGCTGCCAATAGCCACGAATTAAGTGGAACGAACCCTGCGCCATTCTACGCGAATTATGTTCTTTTTTACACATGTCGGTTGGCAACTTCTGCATAGCCACTATCCATCGCTATGCTGTGTCTTCCGGTGGTCGCCGAGCTCTGTGCTGAGCTCGCCCCACGAAAAATAAAGTGCAGCGTCCCTACGTGACATCGCACGTATTCAACATGCTTCTGCCTGCCGGGACAGGGTAAGCATGACGAGTGCCATTGTTCGCCTCGTTGTGGTGTGGTTCGCGAGCTACGTTCTACGGTTTCGGCAACACAAAGGAGCCTGAGGCATCTAAAGACTACGGGTGATTAAACCGGGTTAAGGGGCCTTAATTTGATTTCTGCGACTTGTGGTGTTCTGACCCTGGACATATAACACTTGACCAGTTAGCCTACCGTCTTTTCTTCTTTCCCACCTCAGTTTATTAATTTCCCGCTCTCCAGCAGTCTCTTCGCTATTCAACCTACTGGACTCACCATGATTGCGGCATCTCTCAAAAGAAGTTTCGAATACATTATGTGTTAAGTTTCTGACCCTGAATTAAAACAATGACCCAACGGTTCAGGTTACCAGAGCTCGTACGCGATTCCAAACTAGAAGCCAAAGTATATATACCCTTAACCATCCACCGCGCCTACGATCCCCAGACCGGATCCTCGCGAAGCGAGCGGTGGTATCGCATATAACCAAGCACCCTAGATCGGGTGGCCAAGGTAAAGTATGGATAGAACGACGCCTCGCTCCCAATAGTTTCTCTTTGCCCAATGTGCAACGCGCCGTCAAAGAGATTGAGCTAGACAAGCCGATTGATCAGGATCCAGACCGTCTCCGGGAGCTAGAAGCATTGGCCAAGTTTTCAAGAAAGAAGGCTAGTACTGGACTCACTGCCAGCATTGAACGACGGGATAACGTCATTTGCTGACCGTCGTTCATCAGTACAATGTATTTCTCGTTGAATCGTATGGATGGTATCCTAATGGTGACCACTTGCTGTGCATTGCGATGGAATACTGCGAACTTGGAGATCTCGCTCGTTACCTTGAATCGAAGGGACGATTTATAGAGAATGAAGTACATAATATTACGGTTTTAAATATTTATTTTATGCTATGCTAAAAAAATATAATTGCGGATATAAAAAAAAAAACAATTTTATTAGTATTTAACGCAGCATTTTTTTTTTATTAGTTATTAGTTTATTTAAAATATAAAAATAAAATAGTCGTAATATCGTTTTAAAAATTAGAGGTATTAAACGTTGCGTTTATAAGTTTTAAAAACAGCTTATTATACGTTTAATGTTTTATAAACTTTTAATTAAAAGACTATAAAGACTTTTGTCGAATATATATAAACAATATCGTAATATTTAGTAATTTAAAAAAAATATTTAAAATATTTAAATCTAGTTTTTAAACGATTTTAAAATATCGGACTAGTATTATTATTTAAAAAATCTTTTTATGGTTATTTATTGGTTAAATTATTTAGACTAAAAGTTAACGGATCGGGCATTGTAATAATATAAGATAAGGTCGAGGCGATTTGCAAAATTAAATTTTTAAAAACATTAAGAGATTTAGAAACTTATATAAGTATAGTTATATAGCTAAAAAAATATATCCTTTAGTTTTAATAAAAAATAGCATTATTGTAGAAAAAGAAAACCGATATATTCGTAAAAAGACAGGAATTAAAAGGATTATTTGTTAAAAACGTAATAATAAAGAAAAAATAGATTTTAAAAAAAATATTTAAACCGATAGAGGTAGAAAAAAAAAGCTTTTATATTATTTAAAATAATTTAATAAGCGAAGGATATTTAGTTTATTAAGACTATTTTTAAAAGATATTTTTTAAGATTAATGTATTAATAAAAAAAAAATATAAAATTATAGTATTTTATATCGAAAAAAAATAAGACAAAAGTTTTATCCCTATCGATAAGATATAGCCGATTTTATATTTTAATAAAATGTTAACTAAATTCGAGAAAAATTATAAGTTAATAAAAATAGAAGTATTATATTTAATATAAATATATAGACAGTTGCGGCTATAATTATAATTTTGTTATAAAAATGTAATAATATTTATAAATTATAAAATAATTAAAAGAATAGTAAAATAAAAAAATATAGCGATAACGGATATAATAAAAATTAAACTTACGATTTATTATAGTATTTATTTATTTTAAGTAATATTATTTAAATATACGATATATATTTAGAAAAGTTAATCTAGTTTTAAATGTTTTGTTTAAACTTTTAACTTAAAATAGCAACGAAAATAATAGAAAAGCAGTAGATATAGAAAAGTTAAAGCTTAATAATATAGTAAACTATTTTATATATATCGAAAATAATTATGTATATATAGCATTTGCGGTATAAATAAACGACTTATTTAAAAAAGAACTAATCGATAGATACTTAAAAGATAAAAAATTATAAAAAATTTTTACAATGTTAAAAACAGGAAAAAAGAAAGGGTTAAAATTCGAATAAAAAGATAGACTTTTATATTATATACTATTGTTTGGCAGAAAGACGCTAATTATACCGAAAAGTTATATATAGCGGGTATTAACCGTAGCGTATAATAAGAGATATTATTTTAGTATTGGAAAGATATTACACAAATTAGAGGGTTTTATTATTAGAAATTTTATTAAACGGGTAAAAAAGTATTTAGAATATTGCTTAGAGTGTTAGGTTAATAGAAAAAATATATAAAAATTACTAGGATTATTAAAATTAATAAAAATAGAGCCGATATTTTATTATACGGCTACGATAGATTTTATAGTTAGAATGTTAATAGTTTTATTAATAGATATTTTGTGGAAAATAAGGGGTTTCGACGAATATAACGTTTTGTTAACGATAATATATAAGTATAGTAAAAAGACTATTTTTATTTTAGGAAATATAAGATATACCGTAGAATATTGGGCATAAGCTGTGGCGAATATGCTGATGTTTTGCGAATAGGGAATCTTGAAGATATTTATAATAGATAGAGACGTAAAGTTTTTATTTTTATTTTAGATAACGCTGTTTATAAGAATAGGAACGAATTTGCAATATTTAACGGTATATTATTTATAAACGGATGGCTAGTTAGAAAAAAAAAGCTAAGACGTAAAAGTGGCTATTTGGTTTTATTATATAAATTTAGATGTTTTATAGATATTAATTATAATATTATTATAATATATTTTAAATAACGTAAAACAGGAGACTTTTAGACGTGCTTTAAACGAAGTCGTTTTAAAGTTTAAATTAAATATTTTATTATTTATAATAAAAATATTAAAAAATAATATAGATTATAAAACGGTCCGAAAAATGTATTAAAAAAAAGCTTAAATAGCTATAAATTTTACGATAGCGGAAATAAAATTTAAATACGATAAAAACTATCGTCCGATGGAATTTAATATAAAGGACGAAGTGTTTTTAAAGTTATATAAAGGTTATTATTTATTAAAAAAACTACTAAAGAAATAGTTATAATAAAAAGTTAGATTTTTAACTGTTGTAAAAAGAATAAGCGATTTAGTATATAAACTGAACTTTTTAAAATATTAGAAAGTTTATAAAACGGTATTAATTATATAATTGTATTCCGGACTAAAAAAAAAGGATTTATATACTAAACGAAAGCCGAAACTAAAATAAATATATATTAATAGCGATAATAACGAATAGAAATTTTATAAAATAAATAAGTTAGTAAAACGAAAAGTGTTAAAAATCGAAGGACGCCTTTATTTAAAGTATTTAATATACTAGAAAAGATATTTTTTAGTTTATAATTAATGGTATTCGAAAAATTTATTAATGCAAAATGCAGAATTAATAGTCGATAATTTTAATAAACGTAATAAACTATTAGTTAAAAAACTAAAAGCTAAACTAAAGGATATTAACAAAAAAAGCAGCAATAGCAATACTGTAACAGTAGTAGATAAGTAAAAGGCAGTAAATGTAATATTTAAATTAAATATAAAGGTCTAGATTAAAAAAAATGCAACCGGATAACCGCGCATTACTATTAGCTTTTTTTAATAATAAATAAATAAGCTAGTTTTAATATAACTATAGCCGAGTACGTAACTATATTTAAAATTTTTAACAACGTTAATAAAATTAATTGCACGAACCGATTCGACGACTGTTATATACGATTAATAGACTAACGCATTTATAAGACCGACGCGTAAACTATTAACGACTATTAGACCTATATTAATTTTAATATTAATATTTATAATATAAGAAATATAAATAACGAAAAGAGTAAAAGGATGGAGACTTTTAGGTTAAACGGAACTACAGAATAAAAAGACACCTTTTTAAATAATAATTTTCTATTCGGAAGAAATATATAAATTATTAAAAAAAAAATAAGACAAATATTAACAAAAATTCGCAAAAAAGACATATATTTATAACGTATTAGAAAAATAGTTTTCGGTATCCGAAAAAAGACAACGCGACTTTTTTTTAAAAAATAGACTAGGCATCGACGAGACAAAACTTGCAAAGTATATAGCGAACTTAGAAGATTTTTAGCAATACGTTATTAAAATAATACTATTATAACTATAAATATCGTTAAACAAAATAATAAAGCATTTAGTACAATGCCGACCGATAGATAAGGTATTAAACGGAAAACTATGGGCAAAAGTAAAAAAATAAATAACCGAGGTAAATAAACAAAGAGTAAAGGCCGAATAAAACGACGGTATATATATTAACGTTAAAAATATAAAACCCGAATTTTAGGACGTATTAAAGATTATAAAATGTTTAAAAAAAAGTTTTAGTACTTTTTTAAATATTTTAAAAATAAAAATTAAAGCTATTGGCATTAATTAGATGTTTGTTTTGTTAAATAATAAAGTATTGCCGAAATGCTAGGATAAATAAGCAATTAAAAACGGATACTAATATTTTAAAGCGCTATTAATAATAATAAAAGGACTAATTATACTTTTATTAAGCCGAAAAATAGGCGTAATAAAGGTTAAATATATTAAAAATATAACTAATTAAATAAAAACTATATATAAAAGTAATAAAGCTATAAATAAACAAATAAATGCGATATAAGCAAATAATATAATTATAAATAAATAAATAAAAGCCATAAATATAAATAATATAGCTATTGATAACGCAAAAAAAATAAATATAAAAAATACTTAAGTCCTAAATTATAAAAATAAATAAACAAATATTACGTTTATAATAAACAACCTTTTATTTATCGAAATAAACTTAAAAGCAATAAAAACTATTAAGTTTTTAAAAGATAAAAACAACGAATATCGCTACTTAAAAAACTTAACCCTATAAATATACTCTGTAATTATTCGGTTAACCCTGTTTTAAAAACTAATAAAAAGCCGTATTTAAAAAATGCTATAAAAAGCATTTATAAACGCCGGCATAAAAAATAAACTAGCATTCGAACGTATAATAGCAAAAATAATCGAAAAAAACACTATATTTATAGTTAATAAAATTATTATGTCTAAAATATAAAAAAAAATCTTTAATACGTAAACGAAATTAAAACAAATAAAATAACAAATCGACGAACTCGAAAGCAAAATTAATATAATAAATTAATAAATATAAAAACTAGATGCTGTTAACACTAAAATAATATAGTAAAAAGCTATAAACAAGCTAAACGAAAAAGTTACAATAATTAAAACATAACTATATAGCATTTAAAACAAAAAAACCTCTTAGTAATTAAAGCTATTAACATAAGTTAAAAAATCGTAATTTAAAAAACTGTCGTTTAACGAAATAATACAAAATTTATAAATAAAGCCTATTTTTATTTTTAATACCGAACTAATAAAGCCTAATATTAAACTATTAAATATAAATTATATTACTAATACAAATCTTAATGCTAATACAAATTTTAATAATAATATAAATTTTAAAGTTAATGCAAATTATAAAGCTAATATAAATTATAAAGCTAAAATATTAAATATAAGTTCTAATAATAAGCTATCAAAAACAGATTCTGTTAATACAACTATAAATAAACAGTTATATACTATAAAAATAATGAACAAAAATCCCGAAAGTTAAAAACGAATAAAATTTAACTTCGAAAAAAATAAAACGGAAAATAAACAAAAAAAACAAAAACGACTACACGATAAATTATAGTCTAAACAAAATAAATAAATAACGAAGTTTTTTTGCTTTTTTTTAAAATCTTTCCTTTAGATTAAAAAACGACAATTATAAATAAAACAGTTATTTGCTTTATTTTAGCTTATTTTTCCTTCCTTTCGACAAACCAGTTTATCTTCCTTCTTTTCGATAAATTATAACGATTAATTACCTAGTTACAAATCACGACGGTCATTTAAAAGCATTTATAAACCTAAAAAACAAATTGCTAAAATCTTAAATCTCTTTTACTTTAAAACAATTGTCTTTTAACAATAATACTATGCAAAATATCTTTAATCGGTTATCCAAAACAAACAAACAAAACGGTTAATTAAAAACAACCGATTTTTCTCATCTTCCCCTATCGTCCGGTCGAATAGTTAATTCGCTCTTACAACGTCTTTACAGCCTAAATATCGGTTAAATAGTTAAATTCACTATTACTTTTATCTTTGCTCCTATAGTTTAATTTAAATAAAACGAAGACGTTTTTATTTTTCCGGAAAGGGCAAATGTCACGTATTTAACATACAAAACAAAAAAACACAGCTGCCACACAACTAACAACGGTTAACGGCTAGGCCGGTCCCGTTCGTCCTGTCCTGTTTATAAAAACAGTCTTTAAATAAAAAATAGCCTTTTGCTTAAAAAAATCAACTATTTTCTAACTTCTTCATTCTAACCGATCATTTAATCGCGTAACAATAAATTAGCGTTTTTAAAATCTTTTTTTAATAAAAACGTTTTAATTTTAATTTTATTATTTTTACTATTTTAAGCTTAAAACTAAGTAGTTAAATAATTTGTAAACTAGATTTCGTTTATTTATTTTAATACTTAAATACGACCGAAAGAATTTTAATATATATATTAAGTTCCGGATTATTATTTGTTAATATATATTTTTTACATTATTTTAGAAATGTTTTATTTAGATTTGCTTGAAAATTTTTCGATTTTTTATACGGTAAATACGTTTTATATAAAAATCGTTTTTTTTTTAGTTTTAATAAAAACGAAAGTTGCTTTTTTTTTAACGTTATTAAACGAGTTTATAACGCGTTTAAATAAATTTTAAAATAAGCTATAGTTTTTAATATTCGATAATAAATGTTTAATATATTTTTAAGTTTTAAAAACTTTTCCGGTATTATTTTATTTAAAGTTATAGCCGATATAACTTCTTTTAGTATTAAAAACGATTTTAAATATAATAGTTAAACTATTTTTTAACTAGTTTAATATAATAAAAAGCTTTTATTTTAGTACAGCTTTAATTTTAATATTTTATATATATATTTTGTTTTATTATAAAACTTTTTTTTAAAATTTTAATATTTTTATAATAAATATTATTTTATTTTAAATATTTTAAACTTAGATTTTTGTTATTTTTAAAACTTAAATATTATTTGTTATTTTTAATTTAAATTAATATAATATTTTTATTAAAAAAAAAGCTGCTAGCAAATAGCTTTTAAAACTATTATAAAAATTTGAAAAAATAGGTTATATTATATAAATTAAATAAATATATAAATATTTTTAAATTATCGATATATAAAAAAAAAAAAGCTACCGCTACGTTTATTAACAATAATATTTAATTTTAAAATATTATCGTAAAAGTTTAAAATAATATAATAATTATAAAAGATTTTATTATTTTGAAAATAGCTTTTAAAAACCGCTTTTTTATACAATTAATTAATAAATATATTATACCTTTTATTAAAAAACTTAAAAAACTAGCATAACTTTTAGATAAAATTTTATCAGCTTATTTTATAAAAATATAAAATTTTATAAAACAAATATACACTAAGAAATATACTTAAACGAAAAACAATAATAAACGTAAATAACTTTACTCCGCTTTTAAGCTTATTAAAAAAATTTACTTTAAAAATAATTGTTAAAAATTTTGTTTTAAGCTTTTTAAATTTAAACTTACAAAAAAAAGCAATAAATAAAAGTATTTAAAATAAATTAGCTTTATAAAAATGCTATAAAACTATTTTCGACTGCTAATAGATATTTAAAATAAAAGCTATAATATAATAGCAAAATTTAAGCAAAGTTCGTTTATAAATATTAAAAGAATTAATAGCAAAAACTTTTAGCTTAATTATTAATTAAGCTTTAGTTAATTATTTTTTTAATATAATAATAAATATAACCTTTTTATTTTTATTTTTTATTAACTTTAAATATTTATTTATAGTTAAAAAACTTTAGTTCTTTAATTATTAGTTTTATAAATATTTAATTTTAAATTTTTTTATAAACTTTTAATATTTATATAAACTTTTTAATAATAGCTTACGTAATAAGCTTAAATATATATTTAACTTTAAAATTAAATTTAAACTTAGGCTTAATTTTAGCTTTAAAATTAATTAGTATAATATATTATTTTTGGTACGCTTAAAATGTGAGAAAAGAAGAAGATAATGTATTTACTATTTAGACTTTTGTTTTGTGTTTTTATAGATATATGCTACTTAATAATTGTTACTTTTATAGATACGATTTTTTAAACATGTCCTTTTAATAGCGTATTAAACTGCCCCCTTTAAAAAAATTTATAACGTTTTTGTTAATATCTATACTTAAAAAAACACGCAAAAAACCATTAAAAAGTTTAAAAAACTGCCCGTAAATATAAAAATTATTAATAATTATTTTTTGTTTTATATAAACATATAGTTTGAAATAAATATAAACATCATTTTTTTATATATTATAAAAACCGTGTTTAAAGACTGTATTTTTTTATTATATTTTAAAAAAAAACGTTAAAAAAGAATTTTAAATTAAATATAAAAAGCGTTTTTTTTATTTTATACCGTTTATATAAAAATTTATAAATATATTATAAAAAAATAAATATTAACACTAAAAAAGCAAGTATAAAAACTGTTTATATTTCGTATATTAAAAATTTTGAATATAAAAATTTAAAAATATAAAAATTTAAAAATTTAAAACTTTCGAAAAAGTAAGCATAAAAAATAAAAACGTAAGTTTTATATATTAAAAAACTTAAAAACTTAATATAAAAACGTAAATTTTATATTTCGAAAAACTTAAAAATTTAAAAAATTTTATATATTATAAAATTAGTCCGGACAAAACGATAAACATAAAAAACTTCCCTATCTTATATTATATATAAAAACCGTCGGCTTATATATATATTTATAGTATAAAAATTATATCTGATCGACGTATATTTTAATCTTACATTTTACTTAAAAAAGACTTAAATCGGTTTTTTTTTAATACTTGTTCTCGTTAATTTTTTTTTTAATTCCTTAATATTTATTGTTATTTATTTAATTTAGCGTTTTAAATTATCGATCTGGCGGTTTATTATATATATTTATTAATGTATATTAGGCTTTAATAGAAATATTTTTTTAATTATTTGTTTAATTTAATCGCGCAATATTAACCCGTAAAAATCCTTTTTTAAAACTGTTAAGTATATTTTTTAACTGTTTTGTTTTAGGTTAAATCGTTAAAAAAACCCGCTTTTTTAAAGCTTGTCGTTAAAAGTTTTTTTATTTATTTTTCGATCGGGCCGTTAAATAATACCGTTTGAATAGTATATTTTGATATATATATTATAGCTTTTTTAAAATATGTATTAAATTTTTTTATTGCATTTATTAAATTTATTATATTGCCGTTTATAATTTAAGTTAGTCTAGCGATATTATTTTATTTTAAATATGCTAATTTTGCAATAAAGTTTTTTTTGCTTAGGTTTTGTTACGAACTAATAAGAAGAAGGCCCGCTGGCAGGCCGGAGAAAAGAACAAGTCATTTACCGAAGATACGGATAAAACGATATGCGATAAAGAAGAAAATTAGTAGTAATTAAAAAAAATATACTAATTACGACTGAACAATATAGATTTTTAATAATTTAATTAACAGTAATTAAAAAAAACATAATAATTAAAAAAGATTATTAATAATCGTTAAAAATAAAAAAATAAGTATATTAAAAAAAGAATTTTTTTTGTAGTTAATTATTTACTTATTACTATTTAATTTATATTTATAGTTAGTTTTTAGAAATAATTATAAAAAAATATTTTTTACGAAATAGTTAATTTAAAATATTATTGTTTTTATTGTTTATAATATTATTTTTTAACGTATATTTTAAATATAAATATAAAAGTATTTTTGGTTATATTTTAAATATTTATAATTTCGATATTACGAAAATATATATAGTATAGGATATTAGTGTACATTTTATAATATTTTAAATAGTTTTGTTTTACGTTAAACGGTTGATTAAGGCAATATTTAAATTATAGCGCTAATTATATTATTTAGTTTTTAAAATATTATTGTTACATTTTGCGTAAAAATCGTAGTAATGTATAATTAAATTTAAAAGTTAAAATAAAAGTTAGACGAGTAAGCTAATATTTTTAATAAAACTGCGGATTAAACCGATAAGTTTAAAGAAAAAGCCGATAAATTCGAAACGTAGAATTAAAAATTACGAAATAATATTTTAAATATAAAAAAATAGAACTAATTTTTTTAAAAAAAAATCGATAAAGCTAACGATCGATTAGCAATTATAAAAATAGAGAAAAAATTTATAAAAAGTTTTAAACTTTTAAATTTAATACGATTTAATAGTATTTTAAAAAAGTTAAAAAGATTTTTAATATAAGTTAAAGCGTATTTATATTTTTACGAAAACTTGTTTTAAAAAAATAATAAGATCGGGAAAATTTGTATAATAGTCGGATTGTTTGAAAGATAAGTATTATTATAGTTTAAACCGTATTTATTTAAGGTAACGATTTTGCCGTTAGGAGATTGTTTAGAAAATATGTAAAGGATTTTTTAAAGTTATAAGTTGTTTAAAAACGAATTTAAACATTTGTTTATTAATTTTAAAGAAAAACGACAAGCTTAGAACGATTTACGAAAATTAAAGTAAACAAGATCGGCATTAGTATACGCGATAAAATTTTAGAAAATCGTAGCTATTTTTAATTTAAACGATTAAGTTAAAATAATAATGTTTTATAAAAAATTAAAAGATATAATTAAAAATAAAATTAGCAAACTGCTATAGTTTAATAATTTTAATAAATATATTAGCAACGTAATTAAAGTTAATACGAGATTATATAAAAAACGACGAAAACTTTTTAACAGAAAAATAATAATAATAATAATAATAAATTTAATTAAAGGAAAAAGCGTTAATAGTTTACGGTATATAGTATATATGTAGGACTAATAGAATTTAGCGCAATGTAGTAAGGACGGAAGAATTTAAGGAAGTTTAAAAATTTTAAATGCTATAATTGTAATAAATTAAGATATTATATTAAAAATTATAAAGAAAAATTACGCAAAAATTTACGAGTATTAGAAGTTAAAATATTTAAAGCTAAAGAAAGCAGTTAATAATTTAATATAATATAAATTTATTACGACGATAAAGTTTTAGACGTAGAGTAAAATAGCGAAGTATTAACCGAAAATTTAATAGTATAAGGAGAAGTATATATATTAATAAATTAACTAATTATACGATTATATTTAAGATAAATAGTAAAAAAGATTTACGAATAAATTGTTTACGATAAAAAATGGTTTATTAATAGTTTAAAAAAAGGAGTACGATTTAATAAAGCAGTATGTTTAAAACGTGGTTTAGTTAAAGTAGTATAAATTTTAAAATAAAAACTTGAAGTTATAAAAGTAATTACAGAATAAATTTAATAAAAGTTATAATATTAAATAATTATTACGTTAAATAAATAAAAAAACGTATAAACTTGAAATAAATAGTTAGAATTTAATTAAAAAAACGAAAGATAAAAAAATTTTAACTTAGCCGAAAAAAATTAAAATAACGAACTTTACGAATTAAAAAATGATAAAAAATATTTTTAAAATTACGTATATTTTTTAATCGATAAAACGGCATTAATATTAAATATAAAATAAATAAAAATAAATTAATATATATATCGGGATATTAAAAATAAAATAATATATAAAAAAAATTAGTTTAAAAAAAAAAATGTTTAAACGATAATTTAAAATGTTTTTATAAAATTTATAGTTATTAAATAAAAAATAAATAGTTAAACTAAATAATATATACGGCGATAGCTTAAAAAAAAGTTATTTTATATACGTAAAAAAACGAATTTTATTTAAAATAAAAAATAATAATTTTAACTAAAAAAAAAATAAAACAAAAGCTCGATATTAAATTAAAACGATAGTTTTTACGATATTACGAAAAATACCGAAATATAATAATTAAAATAAATATAAATGTTTTAAAAACGAAAAAGTTTAATATTTTTATTTTAATTAATCGTTTATATAATAGTATTATATTTAAAAATAATAATAAATAATTACGATTATATTATAAAAAATATCATAAAATATTATAAATAAGCTATATAGTGTATAAATATAAAAAATATATAATAAAAAAAATTAAAAATTTTTAGTTTTTAGCCCAGATAGTTAAAATAAAGATTTAATATTTTTATAAAAAAAGTAAAATTAGAAAATTAATAATAATATACTAAACATTTTACGGATATGCTATATTTAAATAAGATTTATAATATTTCAAAAATTATAAAAAAAAGTTTACGATTTAAAAACGATATTAATATATTTAATATAAAATTTATATGTTTTATAAAATTTTTTAATATAAATAAATAAAAAAAAGGATTAAAAAAAAAAAATTAACAAAAATTGCTTTTTATCCAAAATCGTTAAAAAAACGATAAAATAGCAAAATTTATAAAAAAACAAAACTAACGATAAAATTATTAATAAACAAAAAACGACGAAAAACAGCTATAAAACGAGATTAATAGCTAGCTTACGGTATTTTTAAGTTTTTATATAAAATAAAAACGCAATTTAAAAAAATATAAATATTAGTAAACGTAATTTATAATAGAAAAAAATTAAAGGCTTTATTTAATATAAGCGCTTATAAAAGTTTTATTTTTTTAAATTTAGTTAACGAATTAAATTTAATATAAACTAAAAAAAAAAAACTTTATATATTTACGACTTTTAATAAAAGAACTATAAATTATAATAACGAAAAGGTTATACGAAAAATTGCAAAACTTTTAATAATTATTTAAAGTTATTTAGAACGTTTTAAATTTAATATTGCAAAAATATTACACGATATAATATTAAAGTTAACTTGGTTACGAAAAAGCAATTTTAGAATAAATTAGAAGATTAGCCGCTTTTAATAAAATCTGCCCGAAATAATCGAATTAAAAAAAAACTTAGTTTTTATAAAACTTTAAATATAAATTATATATAAATTTAAACAGCTAAACAAAATATAAAATAAAATATAATAGTAAATTAAAAAATTTATAATCGAAATATTAAAAAAATATATTAAATTTAAAAGCTTGTTTATAAAAAAATATAGTAAAAAAATAAGGCTATTAAAATATAATAAATATAATTACGCGATTAATTTAAAAGAAAAAACGCATTTTAAAGTTTTTAAACTATATAAGTCAAATAAAAAATAATTTAACGAATTACGAAAATATTTTAACAAAAACTTAAAAAAAAAGTTTATACAATATTTTAAATTACTAGCAATAATATCGATATTATAAGTATTAAAAAAACTAAAAAAAGATAAAAAACGAAAATAGAAAAATTGCAAAAATTAACGATATTTTAACTTTATTATTATTAAAAATAAAAAACTTATACTACGGATAAACGATTTAAAAAACCGTTTAAAAAAATATTATATTTTACAACATTTAATATTTTAAAAACTTATTATTATATTAAAATTAAAAAAAATAACGAATAAAAAATAGCGTTTATTATAAAATATAAACTATATAAATTTTTAATAATAAATTTTAATTTTATTAACGTATTAGCGATATTTTAATTAATAATTATAAATATATTATACAAATTTATCGACAAATTTGTAATAGTATATTTAAACGATATTTTAATTTATTTAAAAATATTCGAAAAATATAAAAAATATATGCAATAAATGCTTTAAACGTTATAAAAAACAAAATTAAAAATATATTTAAAAAAAAATAAGTTTTATAAACGATAAGTAGATTTTTTAAAATATATAATATTTTTAAAAAAAAGTACAAATTTAATAGTTTAAATTAAAAGTAATAAAAAATTAGTTTATATTAAAAAATATTAAAAATATATAATTATTTATAAAATTTACAAACTATATACGTATATTTATTAAAAATTTTGGAAAAATCGCAGCGCTTTTTATAAATTTTATTAAAAAAAATAAACTTTTTTAATAAACGAAAAAAAAGCAAAAAACGTTTAATATATTTAAAAATGCGATTTTAAATAATTTAATATTTAAATTATTTAATTTAAATAAAAAATATAAAGTAAAAATCGACGTAAGCGATTATGTTATAAGAAAATAGTTAATTTAATAAAACGAAAACGGCAAACTATATTTAATAGCATTTTTTTCGAAAAAGTTTTTAAAATTTAAGCTAAATTATTAAATTTACAACAAAAAATTTATAGCAATAATTAAAACATTTAAATAATAAAAATATTATTTAAATAGTATTATAATATTAATAAAAGTTTATTTAAATTATAAAAATTTTATAACGTTTATAACTATTAAAATATTAAATAAACGATAAATATAATAAATAGAATTTTTATTATAATTTAATTTTAGAATTATTTATATTAAAAGTAAAAAAAACGATAAAACAAATATTTTTAGCCGAAAAAACGATTATAAATAAAAAGTATTATTAAAAAGTTAGGTATTATTATATAAAAATATAGATAGAAGCCTATTTATAAATTTTATGTAAATAAATTATAAAAAATAAGATTAAAAAATATAAAACGTACTATAAAAGTTAAACGAACTAACTAGTTAATATTATAACGATAAATTATACGTATTAAAAATATGCTAGTATAAATTAGTTAAAAAAGTATACGAACATTTATTTTTAAAACATTAAAAAATATTTAAAACATTTAGCAAATTACGAAAAAATTACGACTTTTTAAAAATATTAATAATAGTTAAAAAAGTTATCGCAAAATATAATTTATGCAAAAAATTTAAAGCAATAAAATATAAACTATATAGAAATTTAATATTAGTATTAATTTTAAACTAAGTATAGAAAATAATAGTATTTAATTATATAGTTAAATTATTAAAATTAAAAAAATTTATAACGAAAATAAAGTTTAATTTTATTATAGTTATAGTAAATAAATTTATAAAATATGTTTATTTTATATTATATAAAAAAGCAAATTTAATAAAAAATTTAGTTTACGTAATAATAAAATATATTTTTAGTAAATATAATTATTTAAAAATAATTATTATCGATAAAAGTAAAATAATAATATTTAAATTTTAATAGTTATTTATTAAAACTTTAAGAATTAAATATAAAATGTTTACGGTATATTATTTATAAATAAATAGTTAAGTAGAAAAATTAAATTAAATATTAAAATAATATTTACATTATTATATTAATTAAGATTAAAATAATTAAATAAAATTATTATTAAACGTAAAACTAGTATATAATAATTTAATAAACGAAATAATAAAAATATTATTATTTAAAATAAACTATAAATACGATATAAATATATAACAATATTATATTAATAATATTATTATATTAATAGCAGAAATTTAAGCAAAAAAGTTGTTAAAACTATAAAAATAGTTATAAAAAAAACTTATATTTGTTTAATAAAAAATAAAAAAATATTACGATAAAAACAAATTATTAAAGCTAATTTTAAAAAAAAAAGATAAAATTTATTTTTTAAAACGTAATATTTAAACAAAACGTAATAACGAAAAATTCGATTTTAAAAATATTAAACTTTTTAAAATTAAAAAAGTTTTGTTATTAGTAATATATAAACTAAAGTTATTAAATACTATAATTATTTAATTAATTTTTTATATATTATTATTAATTAAAATATATTTAAACGCTGCGTTTAAAACCTAGCTAAAGGTAAATAAAAATAAAAATATTTATAAAATAGAAAAAATCTTAAATTTACGATAAGGTAAAAAAAAATTTAAATATTTTATTAAATAAAAAAGCTATATATACGTTAAAACTATATAAAAATTAAAAAAGCATTTTATAAACGTAAAAAATTTTATTAAAAATTTTTACCGACAATACCTTAACCGACTTCGGCTAAAGTCGAAAAGTCGATTATTTAAAAAAAAAAAAAGGACTTTTATAGCATTTTAATTAATTATATTAACTGCGCTTACAATATAAGCAAAAATTACCGCTTTTAATTTTAAACGTTTTTGTTTATTTAACTTGTTTAAAGAACGAAAGCTTTATTAAACTAATTTAATTTTTTAAAACTAAGCTATAAATTTTAATTTACGAAAACGAATAAGCCGAAAAATTGCTTCGTCCGCTTTATTTTTTTGTCGCTTTAACTTTTTATAATAGCAACGCTGCAATTTAATAAAACGTTTTTTTGTTAGAATTTTTTTACGGGCTAAACGTTAAAACTTTACCTAAATACGCTAAAAAAAGAATAACGGAATACTATTTTTATTATAAAAACTATTTGCACAAATATACTTTTCGTAACGTTTAATATTTTTTATTATAACGTATTTCTAATTTTTGTTTAAATAACGAAAATAAGGTATAACTTTAAAACCAAACTTTTCGAAAAAATCTGCGAAATCGAGCCGATAAACAGTAAAAAAAGCAGGTTTATTATAAAACTTAATAATACGACCTAATATAGTAAAAAAAAAAGAAATTAGCAAAAAAAAGTATAAATATATAAAGGAAAAACACTAATTTATTTATTTTGTTAAAACAATAAAACTAAAAAAAAGGGAATAATATTACAAACTAATAAAAAAAAAGCCCGCTAATAGGCCGGAAAAAAAAATAAGTTATTTATTAAAAATACGAATAAAACAATATGCGATAAAAAAAAAAATTAATAATAATTAAAAAAAGTGCATTAATTACGATTAAACAATATAAATTTTTAATAATTTAATTAATAGTAATTAAAAAAAATATAATAATTAAAGAAGATTATTAATAATTATTAAAAATAAAAGAATAAGTATATTAAAAAAAAAATTTCCTTTATAGCTAGTTATTTACTTATTACTATTTAACTTATATCTATAGTTAGTTTTTGGAAATAACTATAGGAGAACATTCTTTACAAAGCAGTTAATTTAAGATACTATTATTCTTATTGCCCGTAATACTATCCTTTAATGTATACTCTAAACATAAACATAAGAGTATCCTTAGTTATACTTCAAGTATCTATAACCCCAATACCACGAGAGCATACATAGTGTAAGACACTAGTGTACGCTTCGTAACAGGTTTATAAATAGGCTTTTTAGCATTTTTAGCATTTTTTGGTTTTTTAACTTATCCGTTTTTTTTAAAATAGCTATAATATAACTAACGTATTTTTTATTATCTATTTTATATATATTATATTTTAGATAAATATAATAATCATTTTTTATATTTGGTTTATAAAACGTATTAAATATATTAACTATTAATAATAATTTAATATTAGTTACTATTGCTTTTATATATATATATTTGTAATAATTATAATATAATTTTTAATATATTGGAATTATTTTTATAACTAGATTATTTACAATTTAATTCGCTTTAGCGGCCGTTATTTTATCGGTTATTATTTTAAGTATTGTACTTATACTTCTGGCAGCGTTTTTTACAATTTTAATAGTTTTAAATATTTTTAAAAATATATTATTAACGATTATATCTGTTTTGTTTATTTTGTTTTTAAACTTTTTTTTATAGCTAAAATAAAATATTTTACGATTATTTATTAAAGTTTGTTATTTAAAAGTTTACTATTTAGTTTAATAATTATAAAATATTTTATAACAATTTTATAATTTATTTATAGTTTAAAAAATATTTTTTGCATAACTATTGTTTAAAACTTTTTTAAGTTATTTTAGTAATTTATAAATATTTTTTTGTTAATTTTTAGTTTATTAAAATTATAAATTTTTTTTTAAAAATTTAATCGCTTTAATAGTTTACGTTAATATATTATTATATTGCCGTTTTGTTTATAAAATAGTTTTGTAATTTTTTTTAAAAAAATGCTAATTATTTTATTATCGGCTAAATAAGTTTAAAAAACAAGAACAAAATATTTAAAAAGGATTTATTTACGTCCGCTATTTTATATTGTTTATATTAGTATATTAGATATAAGGATTATATTATGTTTATTATTAAATTAGAGTTTCGTGTTGCGTAAAAGTTTATATCGTGTATTTTAAAAATTTATATAAACTATATTTAGCCGTAACGGATTAAAAGAATATATGTTATATATTATATAATAAAAAAATAAGCCAATAAAAATGTGTATTAAAAAGTGTGAGTTATATAATTAGGTATAAATGGCAGTTGCGGTAAATATAGTATATGATTTACGGGCGTTTAGTTGTTTAGCTAGTAAATAATGGGTTCCGTATTGTTTTATTATTTTTTAGCTGGTATTTATACTTTTATATTTTTTTTAAGGATTATTTTTACTAGTTTTTATTTGTTAGATTTACCGGTATTTTTATTGTTAACCTTTTAGTATTTATTATATTTAAAGTTTTGCTTTTTAACTCGTTTAGTGTTAATTTGTTTTTTTTTTTATATATTTACTAGTTTTTTTGCGTTTTAGGTTAAGATATTTTTTAGATATTATTAGTCGTATACCGGAAAAAAACCTGTTTATTTAACTAGGTACTTTAATGTTGGTTTTTTTTTTAGCTTTGGTAACCTGTTTTTTAAGCAGCTTTTTTACTTTGTATAATTTCTACTTATCGTCGTTTCCGTTTACAAAAATCTGGCCCGGTTTTAGTTTTTTTTTATTATATAGGTTTCTTATAGTTAGCGCTAGGTATAACTATGCTATTAATACCGTCTTATGTTTTTTATAGTATTTTAAAAAATTAAATTTATACGCTAGGTCTTTTACTCGTTTTACGATTATTAATAATCTAACTTTTTATTAAAACTATTTACGTAGTAGTTTGCTTAGTAAATAATAGCTTTTATATAGTTTTAAATATACTTCGTTTTTTATATTAAACTTTAAAAGCCTGTATTTTTTATTATATTTAATTTTTATATTTGCTGCTGCAAAGTTTATTGCCGCTTTTATTTTTTTTAATATATTTTTCGGACTGTTTTATAATTTATAGCATTTTTTAACATTTTTAAAACTAATAATAATATATTTAGTTTAAAATTTAATACTATTTCGTTTAGTAATTGTTTTAGCGTTTTTTATTTATTATTGTTTAATTTATGTTAAAACGAAATAATAATATTTGTTTATAAGATATTTATATTTGCATAATAATATCGTATTATTATTTCTATATTTTAATTTTGTTTTTTAAACTGTTCGTCCGTTTATAAATAATATGCTACGGAAAATTTTAACTTTATACCTATTTTAATAAATAGCGTTTGCTAAAATTTTAATAAAAATTTAGCATTTTTATTTAATATAAAAACTTTAGGTATTTTTTATTCGTAAAGCATAAATATATTAATTAGTATATTTGCTTAGTTTTTTACTATATAGCGAATATTTCTAAGTATAAATATTATTTTTTTGCTAAATTTGCATATAATTGTTAAAAAACTGTCGTATTTTTTAAATCTTAGGATACGCCATAGGGTATTTTTTAACGGTACTGCTGGCATTTTTACTATAAAATTTATTGTCGCTATATAATATAGTATTAGTTTTATTAGTATTAGTTTTATTAAATTTAGCGGCTTTTGTTAATTTGTTTTATTATTAAAACAATTTAAATAGTGTTATAAATATACTTTAATATATTTTAACTATCGCCGTATAGTAAAACCTTTTAGCTTATAAAGCATTTTTTTATATTTAAAATAGTGTTTTTTATTATATATTATTATTAGTATTTTTTGTATATACGCTTTTAAAATTACAAGTTTACAATTTCCGTATGTTAAAATATAATATAATAATCCCCGTTTATTAAATTTAAATTTAAACCCCGGTTTTTTTTCTGCTTTTATTTAACGTTTATATAATTTTAGCTATTTTTTTTATCGGTTTTATATCCGTTAACTATATTTTGCAAAAATAAGTTATTTAAATTTGCTATTAAAATAATATATATAAATTCGTTTACAATATTATTAAGCTTTAATCGTTTGCTATTAAATGCTTTTTTATTATTATTTTTTATATTATTTATTAGCAGTTTAAATAGCGCGTTTAATATTAAATTAACTTTTTTTAAAATATATTTAACATTTAATTTATATTGTTTTAAATATACCGATGCTGTTGTTAGTTTTAAATTTATTTTAATTATATCGGCTGTTAGCAGATTTTTTTAATTTGCGATTTTTTTTATTACTTTATAATTTATAAAAACTATAATATTTTATATATATAATTATATTTATAATTTTAACTGTTTATATGTTTAAACTAAATATAAAACTTTAAGCTTTGTTGCTTAATATATTTTTTTTAATTTTGTAAAAACTTTATTAAAATATATTATAAACTGTATACTATTTATAAAGATTAGTCCTTTTAAATATTGTCTGTTAAAATAAAATACTATTAGGCTATAAACTTTTTTTTGCAATACGGCGATTTTAAAAAATACTTTTTTTTGTATAATTTTAATGCACTAAGTATTTATATAACGTTAGATTTTTTTGTATAATTTTAAAGCTTTTTGTTCCGCTGCTATAATGTTACAAAGCATACACTAGTGTCCAACACTATGTATGCTCTCGTGGTATCGGGGTTATAGATACTTGAAGTATAACCAAGGATACTCTCAGGTTTATGTTCAGAGTATACGTTAAAGGATAGTATTGCGGGCACTAAGAACAATAGTATCTTAAATTGACTGCTTCGTAGAAAATAATCTTTTATAGCTATTTCTAAAAACTAGTTATAGACATAAGTTAAATAGTAATAAATAAATAACTAGTTATATAGGAAATTTTTCTTTTAATATATTTTTTTTTATTACTTTATTTTATACTAATTATTTTTAATTAGTTTTGCTTTATATTAATTACTTTTAATTAGTTTTGTTTTATATTAATTATTTTTGATTAGTTTTGTTTTATTAATTATTTTTAATTATTTATAATTATTTTTATAAACGTGTTATGTTTTTATGCGTGTTTGATTTTCTTTTTTCGAGGTTCCGTTTTTTGTTGGTTTGTAATATTATTTTTTTTTTTTTAAGTTTATTGTTTTAACAAATATATTTATATTTTACGTTGATTTTTCGTAAATATGCTCGTTTTTTTATTTTATTTTTAATTTTACTATATCAGGTCGTATTATTAAATCGCGTAATAAACTAGCGTTTTTTACTGTTCGTCGTATTGTTTTTGCCGACTTTTTTAAAGATTTTAGTTTCGAAGTTATGTTTTGTTTTTATTATTTAAATAAAAAATAGAAATATATTATAATAAAAAACGTTTAACGCTGCAAAAAATGCGTACGGGCTAAGTGTTTTTATAATGGGAAAAGGGTTTTTTTTTCTTTTTTTTAACGCATTCGCGCCGAATTTTAGCGTTTCGAACGCAAAGAATTTTTAGCAGAAAAGCATATTTTAAAACTATATTATCGTTATTAAAAAAAGTTAAATAAATAAAAGAACGAGTTTAACGAAGCTTTTTTTTGTTTAATACGGTTATATATATTAAAAACTATAGCGCGTTTTTAAAAAGTAAAATTAGTTTAGTAAAGTTTTTGCTTTTTAAACGAGCTAGACGAATAAAAGCGTTTTAAATTAAACGTTATTATATTTATTTAAGCGTTTAAAGCTTTAAATATTATTAATTAAAATGCCGTAGAGGTTTTTTTAATATTTTAAATAGACGACTTTTTTTTTCGGCCTCGGGCGGTTAGGATGTTGTCAGTGGAAGTTTTTAACAAAGTTTTTTATGTTCGTAAAGTGTTTTTTGGGTTTTTACGTGGTTTTGGCGTGCGTATAGCCTTTTTATTTAATAAAATATTCGAACTTTTTTTTATTTTGTTGTAAATTTAGGATTTTCTTTATTTCGTAAATATTTTTGTTTTTTTTTGCTTTTAGTTAGGTTTTAAGCGTAGCGTTTAAGTGCGTTTTTGTTAATAATAATATATAAAAAATTAGTCGGATAATTATAGTATTTAATAGTTTTAGTTTATATATTATTAGTAATATTATTTTTTTAATTTTAAAAAGTTTAATATTTTTAAAATCGAGTTTTTCGTTATTACGTTTTGTTTAAATATTGCGTTTTAAAAGATAGATTTTATCTTTTTTTTTTTAAAATTAGCTCCGATAATTTGTTTTTGTTATAATATTTTTTTATTTTTTGTTAAACGAATATAAATTTTTTTTATAGCTATTTTTATAGTTTTAATAATTTTTTTGCTTAGATTTTTGCTATTAATGCAGTAATATTATTAATACGATATTATTATATATTTATATCGTATTTGTAGTTTGTTTTAAATAGTAATATTTTTATTGTTTTGTTTATTAAACTATTATATATTAGTTTTGCGTTTAGTAATAATTTTATTTAGTTATTTTAATTTTAATTAATATAGTAACGCAAATATTATTTTAGTATTTAATTTAGTTTTTTTATTTAACTATTTATTTATAAATAGTATGCTATAAACATTTTATGTTTAATTTTTAAAATTTTAGTAAATAATTGCTAAAATTTAGATATTATTATTTTTTTTTTATCGGTAATAATTATTTTTAAATAACCGTTTTTGCTAAAAATATGTTTTATTATTACGTAAGCTAAGTTTTTTTTTAAGCTTGCTTTTTTATATAATATAAAATAAACGTATTTTATAAATTTATTTATTATAACTATAATAAAATTAAACTTTATTTTTATTATAAGTTTTTTTAACTTTAATAGTTTAATTATATAGTCGAACGCTATTATTTTTTATATTTAGTTTAAAATTAGTATTAGTATTAAATTTTTATATAGTTTATATTTTGTTATTTTAGATTTTTTGCATAAGTTATATTTTGCGATAATTTTTTTTATTATTATTAATGTTTTTAGAAAATCGTAATTTTTTCGTAATTTATTAAACGTTTTAAACACTTTTTAATGTTTTAAAAATAAATATTTATATATTTTTTTAACTAAGCCGTACTAATATATTTTTAATACGTATAGTTTATTATTATAATATTAGCTAATTAGTTTATTTAATTTTTGTAATGCGTTTTATATTTTTTAGTTTTATTTTTCGTAATTTATTTGTATAAAGTTTATAAATAGGTTTTTATTTTAATTTTCGTACAATAATATTTAACTTTTTAATAATATTTTTTATTTATAATTACTTTTTCGGCTAAAAATGTCTGTTTTATCGTTTTTTTTGCTTTTAACGTAAATAATTTTAAAATTAAACTGTAATAAAAATTCTGCTTATCGTATTTATTGTTTATTTAATATTTTAATAATTATAAACGTTATAAAATTTTTATAGTTTAAATAAACTTTTATTAATATTATAATACTATTTAAATAATACTTTTATTGCTTAAATATTTCGATTATCGCTATAAGTTTTTTATTATAAATTTAATAGTTTAATTTAAGTTTTAAAAACTTTTTTAAAAAAAATACTATTAAATATAGTTTGCCGTTTTTATTTCGTTAAATTAATTATTTTTTTATAGCATAATTATTTACGTTAACTTTTACTTTATATTTTTTATTTAAATTAAATAATTTAAGTATTAAATCGTTTAAAATCGCATTTTTAAATATATTAAACGTTTTTTGCTTTTTTTTTATTTATTAAAAAAGTTTATCTTTTTTAGTTAAATTTATAAAAAGCGCCGCGATTTTCTTAAAATTTTTAATAAATATATATATATAGTTCGTAAATTTTATAAATAATCGTACATTTTTAATATTTTTTAATATAAGCTAGTTTTTTATTATTTTTAGTTTAAACTATTAAATTTATACTTTTTTTAAAAATATTATATATTTTAAAAAATCTACTTGCTATTTATAAAATTCATTTTTTCTTAAATATACTTTTAACTTTACTTTTTATAACGCTTAAAACATTTATTATATATATTCTTTATATTTTTTAAATAATTTTAAATAAATTAAAATATTATCTAAATATACTACTATAAATTTATCGATAAATTTACGTAATATATTTATAATTATTAACTAAAATATCGCTAATACGTTAGTAAAACTAAAATCTATTACTAAAAATTCGTATAGTTTATATTTTGTAATAAATGCTATTTTTTATTCGTCGCTTTTTTTAATTTTAATATAATAATAAGCTTTTAAAATATTAAATATTATAAACTATTATACTTTTACAAAACGGTTTTTTAAATCGTTTATTTATAATATAAATCTTTTGTTTTTAATAATAATAAAGTTAAAATATCGCCAATTTTTATAATTTCTCCATTTTTATTTTCTATTTTTTCTTAGTTTTTTTAATACCTATAATATTAATACTGCTGCCGATAACTTAAAATATTATATAAACCTTTTCTTTAGGTTTTTGTCAAAATATTTTCGTAGTTCGTCGAATTATTTTTTATTTAACCTATACAGTTTAAAAGCTTTAAAATGCGTTTTTTTTTTTAAATTAATCGCGTAATTATATTTACCATACTTTAGTAGCTTTATTTTTTCGTTATATTTTTTTGTAAACAAGCTTTTAAATTTAGCGTACTTCTCTAGTACCTTAATCGTAAATTTTTTGTTAACTTGCTATTATATTATGTCTTATACTTCGTTTAGCTATTTAAACTTATATACAGCTCGTATTTAAAGTTTTGCAAAAGCTAAGTCCTTTTTTAGTTTAATTATACCGGGCAAATCCTATTAAAAACGGCTAATTTTCTAATCCACTTTAAAATTACTTTTCTGCAACTAGGTTAACTTTAATATTATATCGTATAATATTTTTATAATATCGAGCTTAAAGCGTTTTAAATAACTTTAAATAATTATTAAAAGTTTTATAGTTTTTTGTATAACTTTTCCATTATTATAATTTATAATTTTTTTATCGAAAGTCGTAAATATATAAAATCTTTTTTTTTTAGTTTATGCTAAATTTAATTCGTTAACTAGATTTAAAAAAATAAAACTCTCGTAAACGCTTATATTAAATAAAGTTTTTAGTTTTTTTTTATTATAAATTACGTTTATTAATATTTATATTTTTTTAAATTGTGTTTTTATCTTATATAAAGACCTAAAAATCTTGTAAGCTAACTGCTAATCTCGTCTTACAACTGCTTTTCGTTGTTTTTTGCTTATTAATAAACTTATCGTCGGTCTTGTTTTTTCGTAAATTTTGCTGTTTTATTATTTCTTTAACGATTTTAGATAAAAGTTAATTTTCGTTAATTTTCTTTTTAATCTTTTTTTTTAATCTTTTTTTTTATTTTTTCGTATTAAAAAACTTTATAAAATATGTAAATTTTATATTAAGTATATTAGTATTATTTTTAAATCGTAAACCTTTTTTTGCAATTTTCGGAATATTGTAGATCTTGTTTAAATATAGCATATTTGTAAGCTGTTTAGTATATTATTATTAGTTTTCCGATTTTGTTTTTTTTATAGAGATTTTAAATCTTTATTTTAGCTATTTAGGCTAAAAATTAAAAATTCTCATTTTTTTTTGCTATATATTTTTTATATTTATACACTATACAGCTTGTTTATAATATTTCGTAATATTTTTTATAACGTGGTCGTAATCGTTTGTCGTTGTTTTTAAATATAATATTATTATATAAACGATTAATCGAAATAAAAGTGTTAAATTTTTTCGTTTTTGAAATATTTATGTTTGCTTTAATTATTATATTTTAGTATTTTTCGTAATATTGTAAAAACTATTGTTTTAATTTGGTATCGAGTTTTTGTTTTATTTTTTCTTTAATTAGAGTTATTATTTTTTATTTTAAGCGAAATTTATTTTTTTGCATATATAAGCGGATTTATCTTTAAGTTATCCTTTTTTGTATAGACTAGTCTAACTATTTATTTCTAGTTTAGTAGTCGTAAGTTTTGTAAAAGTATTTTAAATTTTTTTTTAAGTATTTTTCGCTTTTTAGCTAATTTTTTCTATATATCGTTTTGTTTTTTATATTTCGATATATATATTAGTTTGTTTTGGTTTATTATATATTTGGCGTTGATATTATTTTTTCGACTAAAAGGTAAATGTAGTTTTTAAAGTATTTTTCATTATTTTTTAAATTTTAAAGTTTTCTACCTTAATTTACTTCGGCTAGGTTAAAGTTTTTTTGTTGTTTATTTTCCTAGTCGGGTCTTGGCTATTTATTTCGGGTTTGCGCGTTTTTTTGTTTATTTAACGCGATAGTTATTTGATATTATAACTTTTGTTAAATTTGTTTGGTAATTATTTTTATAGCTTTAGGTTTTTGTTTTAAAATTTGTATTATTTTCGCCAGGCTACGTCTTAAACGTACCGTGTTTTTGAGCTATACTCCTTTTTTTAAACTGTCGGTAGACTATTTTTTATCGTGAACAGCTTGTTTATAGATTTTTTTTGCTGTTCGTTTTGGGTATAATTATATTATTAGTTGGTCTGCTAATATATGTACTTTTCCTTATATTACTTAGTTTTTAATTAATATTTCGCTATTTTGCTTTACGTCTGAAATTTTATCGTTATAATAAGCTTATATTATGTTAATTTATTGGCTGCCTTTTTTAGCTTTAGATATTTTGGCTTTTAGTACTCGTAAATTTTTACAGGGCTTTTTGTTATAATTTTTAGCATAATATCCTAGTTTATCGCAATTATAGCATTTGACGGTTTTCTTCGTTTTTTGTTGTCCTTTTTTGTTTTGTGACATTTTATCGAGTTCTATTAATTTTGTATATGTATTATATACTGTAAAGTGTTGTCGTTTTTTAAAATCGTTAGCTTTGTTTTGATTTTTTCTTTAACTTTTATTTTTAAAGAAACTCTGCCCTTTTTTTTAATATCGTTTAAATAGTTAAATATCGATTTAAATAGCCGCTAAAATATACTTTACGAATTTATCGGGTTATAGTAGTTTAATAATTTCGTTTTTAACCCTATTTTTTAATTTACTGTAAAATATTATAATTTTGGCTTAGTCGTTGATATTAAATATAGCGGAAATCTTTTAAAACTTAATTATATAAATAAATGTTAATTTTATTTATCGTAATTTTTATAACTCATTTTAAGCTTATCGTTTTTTTTCGGGGTTAAAGAATAGATTTTTAAGCTCGGTTTTAAAAAAATTTCGACTTAGAAAAATCTTTTATATGTTTTTAAGCTAACTGTTTTTTAATTTATTCGTTGCTTTAAACAAGTATAGTTTAAACTAAGTTAAAGCTTTTTTTTTTTAGCAAAAATGCTATATTAAAAATTCGTTTTTCATCGTTTTTAAAAACGTTATTATAATAATACTAGTATACTTAAATTTAAACTAGGAATTTTTTAAACTTATTAAAAATTCCGTCGAACTTAAGTGGTTTAACAATTTTCAGGTTTTTTCTTAGTATTTGTCGTTTATTGTTTTTAGCGTTTAGCTTTTTTCGAAAGTTTTTAACTGCGTTTACTAAATAATCGTACTGTTTTTCGGTAATTTTAAACTTATTATTTTCTTTTTCGGTCTTTATAAAATAATTAAAGCTCGTTAATATTTTTAGGGGTAGTATTATAACTTATAATAGTTTTATATATTTTTAAGTTACTAGTACCGATATAGTTTAAATATTGCCTTAATTAACCGCTTAACGTAAAACAAAACTATTTAAAGTATTACAAAGCGTATATTAATGTTTAACATTATATATACTTTCGTAGTATCAGGGTTATAAATATTTAAAGTATAACTAAAAATATTTTTAGGTTTATATTTAAAGTATACGTTAAAAGATAGTATTACGGGCAATAAGAATAATAGTATTTTAAATTAACTATTTCGTAAAGAATAATCTTTTATAGCTATTTCTAAAAACTAGCTATAGACATAAGTTAAATAATAATAAGTAAATAACTAGTTATATAGGAAATCTTTCCTTTAATATATTCCTTCCTTTATCACCCTATTCCGTACTAATCACTCCTAATCAGTTTTACTCTGCACTAATCACTTTTAATCAGTTTTGCTTTACACTAATCACTCTTGATCAGTCTTACTCCATTGATCACTCCTGATTATTTATGATTATCCTTATAAACGTGTTATACTTCTATGCGTGTCTGATCCCCTCCCTTCGGGGTTCCGTTTCTTGTTGGTTCGTAACATATAAGCTAAAATCGTTTTTTCGAAGTTCATTTTTTTTTAGCTGTTGTATTTTTTACTAAAATTTTTTTTTTCCTTTCCGTTTACTAATATATCTGTTTTTTTTTAAAAAATAGTATTATTTTCTATTAAAACTATAATATATATATTTTTTTAGCTATATTATTATTTTAATATACGTTTTAAAATTACTAAATATTTTTAAAAATTTAATTTTGCTAATTGCTTTAGTTTTATTTCGAATCATTACGATTTCCGACCCGTTAATTTGTAAACCTAATAGTCGAATAAAACTATATCCGTAAAATAATTTTTTTAATAACATTGCCAGGCTAATGTTTTAGCATTTTTTAAAAACTTATTTAACGTATTTTAAATGCTAGTTTTTTATATCGTTAAAAATAACTATATCGTTTATATAAGCTTTACAAAAATGTTTAAAGTTTTTTAACTATAGATTTATAAACTTTTGTTTATAAAATAAGCTATTTTTAAATTTTATTAAAACAACGTTTAATATTTTTAGCTTATATAGTAATATAACGACTATATGGTTTTTATATTTAAAATAAACTAGTAATTAGTAAAAAAATAATATAGCGTTAAGTATTATTAAAACGTCTTTTTTTTTAATATTAGCTATAATATTTTTTTACTACGGTATAAAATAAATGTTTAAAATAATAATATCATTTAAAACTTGCAAATCGACCACTATACGTTTTTTCTTTTTTTTTGTCTACTATTTTTATATAATAAATACTAAATAACCGAAAAGTATAAGCTTTTTTATCTAATTTATTTTGCTTTTGTTATATATTACATTAGATAAATTATTAAAAAACTTTTGGTTTTTTATATTTAAACGGTATAATCGTATTTTTATTTATTATTTTTGTTAGCTTTATACAAAGTTTATTTTTATTTTATATTTTTCCGGAATATTAATAATGCCTTTTAATTTTTATATATTATATTTTTTTAATATTTTAATTTTAGCTTTTATATAATTTAAATTCTTATTTAATATATATACTTTATTTTTAATAAAAATATACGGTATATTTTCCGGACGTTTAAATCTTAATTTACTTTTTTATCTTATATTAAAAAATTTAAATAATAGGTTGTTTATTTTTTTAGTTATAATTATTTATATTTTATCGTCGGTTTTTTGATCTTAAATTTGCTTAAATAATATGTTAATAGCGTATTTTCTTTTTATCTTTATATTACCTAGGCTATTAATATTTTAATTTAGTTTATTTACTCTAGGCCATTTATATCTAAATTTTAGATTATTTATACTTTTAAGTTACGTTTAACTTAAATTAACTTGTTTATAGCGTTTAAATATATTATATAGTATAAGGTATTTATATTTAAAATGCCGTTTAATAAATCTGCCCTTATTACGTAAAACGTATATTCTTTTTTAAAGCTAAGCTTTTTTTATTTTTTTAGCGCTATATATTAAATAAAAATCGGGATTATTGATTTTAAAAATATCACTATATTTTATGCTATAACGACTTTTTTTTAGATTAAAAATATTTTTTGTTCGATTATTATTATAATTTCCGCTAATTTTACCGACGCAATTGTTATTATTTTTTTTTTTTAAATATTTATTATTATTCCGTGCTTTTTTTATTATAGCGTGCTTAATAATAGTTTTAGTTCTAAATTATTTATTACTTATACTTTATTTTTATTTAAACTTTTATTATTTTATTATTTATTAATTTTATTAGTAAATTAATTTAAAACTTAGCTTTATTTTTTAGCTAAATATATTTGTTTATTTTATTTACTTTTATTAATTTTTTTTTTAAAAACTAATAGTCTTTCTTTGTTTTTTAGCTATAAACTATTTTTTATTTACTATAATATTTAATGCTTTTAAATCAGCGCAAACTATATTTACGTATTTTAATTTAGCTATTTACGTAGCTAGTTTTATATATATAAACCTTGACCTGGTTTTTTATAAATATTATATTAGCTAAGCTTTAACTATTCGTAAATATAAAAACTTATACTTTTTGTCGTTTTAAATAGCCTTATTTTAAATTTAGTCCGGGTTATTTATTATTTTTTATATATCGTTTATATTTTCGGTATTCTCGACAATCGGTTGGTTATATCGATTATTTTATACTTCCGTTATATCCTATTTTTCATTTAAAATATTTATACATCGGCGTTGTTTTTGTAAATTTTTCCTGCTAAACTTATATATATTTATTACAAAATAAAAATATACCATAGCATTTTCGACATATTCTTTTATTTTTTAGTACAATTTGCGTTATTAACGCGATATAAATAAAATAATGTTTATTATTTATTTTATAAAAGTTTTATTTTTTTTTTATTTATAAACTCTTTTAACATAAAATATCCGTTTACTATAAGTTTTAACTTTTTTTTTATTTAATTAAAATCGTTTATTATTATATATTTTTTTAATTTTAAATAAAAGCTTACTTTATTTTGTCGTATTTTAACTTATCGTTTTTATTTACAATATAATTAATACTATTTTAAATAATACTATTTTTATCGTTTTTTAAATTTATTTTAGCTTTTGCCGCGTTATTTATACTAACTTTTATTACGCTAATTATATTATTTATTGCTTCGCTAATAATTATTATATATATTCTTTTTAAAAAAACGGCCTTAAGGTTTTCGACTATATTTTCTTTGTTTATTATTAAAACTTTTATTATAGCGCTGCTTTTTTAGTTTGTTAAAATAAGTGTCGTTTTTTATTTTATTATCGGCGTTTTCGTTTTTTATATATTTTTGTATACTATAGTTTACTATAAAAACATTTTTTAACTAATATGCCGTAAATGCTAGCAATATTTTTGCTTGCGGTTAAAAGATAGGTTATTATCATCTTAGTAATATTTAGCCGTTTTAAATTAACGTTTAGCCGTTTTAAATTAGCATTTAACCTGTTAATTAACCGTTAAATAATATTTAATTAAACGATAAAACTGGTTAAAGTAGTATATATTTTAATATATTTTTATATGCTTTTGCTTTTTTTTCTAAATAATTTAAATAATTATATAATTAAAAACCCGCAGCTGGTTTAATAACTAGTTATTTAAAAAATAAATATATAAGGTTATATATTTTGGCTAATTATTATTTTATAGTTATACGTTTTATAGCTTTTGTAAGTTTAAAAATACCGCTTGCTTATTTATAAATTAATTTTTTAATATAATTTGTTTTTAAATAAACATTATATAAAGATTTTTTAACTAGTTCAGCGCATTTAAAATGTTTAGTTTAAATTTTTCGACTATTTTAATAATTGTTATTTTGAAATTATTTAATATTAGTTTTTGCAGTTTTAATAATATTTTTCCGGCCTATTAGTTTTAAGCTACTTTTTTTAACAATTATAAAACATCGCGTTACATAATAGTTTTTTGCTTTATATTTTTCGCGTACTTTTATATATTATTTTTGAATAAATATACATTTTTTTAATATACGCTAGCTTTTATTTAAACGTAATCTTTTTGTTTAAATAATTAATACAAAATAGGTTTTATAATAATTTCGCTTTTATATTAAAATTTTTTATAAAATCGATAAATTAACTAAACTTATTAAATAGTTTTTTAACTAAATTATATTGTAAAGCTTTTAGAAATAAATTTTTTACAGCTAAATTGTTTACTATTTTAATTGTATTTATATTAAATAATAACTTTTTTAACAATGTTAAATTTAAATTTAATATTATGTTTAAAACTAAGTTTAGCGTAAAATAAATTATATTTTTTAAGTTTAAATATAAAAGCAATAAGTTAAATAGTGTTTTTAGTTTTAAATTAAATAGTTTTACAATCGTAAATAGTTTAAATAGTTTGTTTTTTGCGTATTTTTTTTTAGTAAAAACCGTAAATCTTTTTTTGCTATTATAGGTTATTTAAAAGCGTTTTTTTCCGAAGTTAATTATCCGATAAATAGTAATAATAATAGCGGTGATAATATATATAATAAAGCTAGCTGTTTAATATTTAAAAACTCTGTTTTTATAATCTATAAACCTAAAAAACTGTAATATATTTATATAGTATTTAACAATAAAGCTTAAAATAAAATATTATATTAGTTTTTATAATTATAACGATTAATAAATTTTATAGCTCGTTTAAACTTATTAAAATAATTTTAACTATTAATTTTTTATGTAAAAAAATATAAAAGCAATTAAGCTAATAATTTCGTTTTTCGTAATATTAGTTTATTTAATAATATTTAAAGATTGTTTTATAATATTCTTTTTAATTAGCTAATTAAAGTTTAGTTTATTTTTAACTATATAAGAAATAAGTTAATAAAGTTTATTGCAAATCGTAAAATTTTTATATAATTTTAAATATTTACGACATTTTTTAATAAGCTTAATAATATAAATATATAATATACGTTTAGCTATAATATTTAGGTTTAAGTTTAATAAATAGTATAAACGGCTTTTATTAAACGATTTTGGTTATTTTTTTTAAAATTAAACCGTTTATATTAACCGTTAAAATTTTTAATAATATTATTCGTAGTTTATTGTTTATTTTAAAATTTGTTAAAATATTACTGTAAGTTATATATAACGATTTACGTTTAAAATAACGTTTATTTAATATATAACAGCTATAATTAATATATAAATAAAAACAGTTTTCGAATAAGTTAAAAAATAGGCTTAAAATTAAAAAGGTAGCTTAAAGGTTAAGTTTTAAATTTTGATTAAATCTCGAATATAAAAAAAGGAAAGTTTAGTCGTTAGGTATAATGTATAGTTATAATAATTAATCGGCATAATTAGCTAGCTACTAATTAGTACGCTTAAAATGTAAAAAGAGAAGAAGATAATATATTTACTATCTAAACTCCTGTTTTATGTTTTTATAAATATATGCTACTTGGTGGTTGTTATTTTTATAGATACGACTTCCCAGACATGTCTTCTTAGTAGCGTATCAATTTTATAAAATGTTTAAATGCAAAATAATAATAACTATTTAAATAAAAAAAATAATAAAAAATAGCGTAAAAGGTATAGTAAAAATAGTTAAAATAAAAAAAAACATTTACAATAGTTTTAATTAAAAAAAAATTAAACTTTTTATTTATTATTTTTTAAAAAAATTTTTAATATAACTTAATTAATAGTATAAAAAAGTATATTTTTAAAATTTCGAAAGCTTATTTTAAATATAAAAATCGTAATTATATATAGTATAGTTGTATAGTTTTAAAAAATAAACAATTATAGTTATAAAAATAAAGTTATTTAAAAAAACTGTTTTACTTTAAAAAAAGCTATAAAAATTAGCAAAAAAAATATTATAATAGCTTTTAAATTAACATAACTTTACTTTAAAAATTAAATAAAAATAAAAAAACTTTTAAACGCTTTAAACTTTATAGTTATTACCGTACTTATTTAACTAAATATTTATCAAATAGTAAATATTACTAAAAACGACCCGGTAAATAAAAATTTATTATATAAAATTTAAAAGTCGGTTTTTTTTATTAACTTAATAGTTATACTACTTTTTAAAAGTTTAATAATTTACACAGTAAAAAAAAAACCAAAAAATTAGTTAGTACTAAAAAGCTAAAATCGAAAAAGTTTACGATAAAAAAAAATCGACGATATCAAAAAAATTAATCCCGATCTCGGAAATAATATTTTAAATAAAAAAAATAATGCCGATTTATTTGTATTAATAATTTTAATAAAATTTTTAATAGCATTAGCTATTAAAAAAGCTTATAAAAAACGACGAAATAATAATATTTTTATTTTAGTTAAAAATTTGTTAAATTTAAATTAAGAACTTTTTTGTTACAAAGCGTACACTAGTGTTTAATACTATGTATGCTTTCGTGGTATCGGGGTTATAAATGCTTGAAGTATAACCAAGGATACTCTTACGTTTATGTTTAAAGTATATGTCAAAGGATAGTATTACGGGCAATAAGAACAATAATATTTTAAATTAACTACTTCGTAAAAAATGTTCTTTTATAATTATTCGCAAGAACTAACTATAGATATAAGTTAAATAGTAATAAGTAAATAACTAGTTATATAAAAAAACCCTTCCTTATATCTATTCTTTTATCTTTAATAATCACTAATAATTTTTTTTAATTACTGTCTTTTTTTTAATCACTGCTAATCAAATTACTAAAAATCTGTATTATTTAGTCGTAATTAGTGTATTTTTTCTAATTATTATAGATCTTTTTTTTTATTACATATTGTTTTATCCGTACTTTCGGTAGATAATTTATTCTTTTTTCCGGGCCTGCTAGCGGGCTTTTTTTTTATTAGTTTATAATATTATTCCCCTCTTCCTAGTTTTATTGTCTTAACAAAATAAATAGGTCAATGTCTTTTTTTTATATGTTTAAATATCCTTTCGCTAATTTTTCCTTTTTTTCACTATGTCAAATCGCATTACTAAATTTTGCAGTAAACCTGCTTTTTTTACCGTTCGTCGGCTCGATCTCGTAAATTTCTTTAAAAATTTTAGTTTTAAAATTATACCTTGCTCTCGTTGTTTAAACAAAAGTTAAAAATATATTATAATAAAAAGTATTAAACATTGCAAAAAATATATTTATGCAAATAGCTTTTATAATAAAAACGGTGTCCCGTTATTCTCTTTTCAGCGTATTCGGGCAAAGTTTTAACGTTTAGCCCGTAAAAAAGTTTTAGCAAAAAAACGCTTTATCGAATTATAACGTCGCTATTACGAAAAACTAAAACGACAAAAAAACGAAACGGACGAAGCAATTTCGCGGCTTATTCGTCTTCGTAAATTAAAATCTATAGCTTAATTTTAAAAAGTTAAACTAGTTTAATAAAGCTTTCGTTTTTTAAACGAATTAAATAAATAAAAACGTTTAAAGTTAAAAGCGGTAATTTTTGCTCGTATTACAAGCGTAGTTAATATAATTAATTAAAATACTATAAAAGTCCCTTTTTCTTTTTAAACGGTCAACTTTTCGGCTTTAATTAAAGTCGGTTAAAGTATTATCGGTAAAAATTTTTAACAAAATTTTTTACGTTCGTAAAGTATTTTCTTAGTTTTTACATAGTTTTAGTATACGTATAGCCTTTTTATTTAATAAAATATTTAAACTTTTTTTTATTTTGCCGTAAATTTAAAATTTTTTTTACTTTATAAATATTTATATTTTTATCTGCTTTTAATTAAATTTTAAACGCAGCGTTTAAATACGCTTTAGTTAATAATAATATATAAAAAATTAGTTAAATAACTATAATATTTAATAACTTTAATTTATATATTATTAATAACATTGCTTTTTTAATTTTAAAAAGTCCGATGTTTTTAAAATCGAGTTTTTTATTATTACGTTTTATTTAAATATTACGTTTTAAAAAATAAATTTTATCTTTTTTTTTCAAAATTAGCTTTAATAATCTACTTTTATCGTAATATTTTTTTATTGTTTATTAAACAAATATAAATTTTTTTTATAACTATTTTTATAGTTTTAACAATTTTTTTATTTAAATTTTTGTTATTAGTATAATAATATTATTAATATAATATCGTTATATATTTATATCGTATCCGTAATTTATTTTAAATAATAATATTTTTATTATTTTATTTATTAAACTATTATATATTAATTTTACGTTTAATAATAATTTTACTTAATTATTTTAATTTTAATTAATATAATAGCGTAAATATTATTTTAATATTTAATTTAGTTTTTTTATTTATTTATTTATTTATAAATAGTATACCGTAAATATTTTATACTTAATTTTTAAAATTTTAATAAATAATTGCTAAAATTTAAATGCTATTATTTTATTTTTATTAATAATAATTATTTTTAAATAACCGTATTTATTAAAAATATATTTTATTATTACGTAAGCTAAGTTTTTTACTAAACTTACTTTTTTATAAAATATAAAATAAATATATTTTGTAAATTTATTTACTATAATTATAATAAAGTTAAACTTTACTTTTATTATAAGTTTTTTTAACTTTAATAATTTAACTATATAGTTAAACGTTATTATTTTTTATACTCGGTTTAAAATTAGTATTAATATTAAATTTTTATATAGTTTATGTTTTATTATTTTAAACTTTTTGCACAAGTTATATTTTGCGATAACTTTTTTAACTATTATTAATGTTTTTAAAAAATTGTAATTTTTTCGTAATTTGCTAAACGTTTTAAATACGCTTTAATGTTTTAAAAATAAATATTCGTATATTTTTTTAATTAATTTATATTAATATATTTTTAATATATATAGTTTATTATTATAGTATTAACCGGTTAATTTGTTTAGTTTTTATAATACGTTTTGTATTTTTTAATTTTATTTTTCGTAATTTATTTGTATAAAGTTTATAAATAAACTTTTGTTTATATTTTCGTATAATAATACCTAGCTTTTTAAAAATACTTTTTGTTTATAATCGCTTTTACGGCTAAAAATATTAGCTTTATTATTTTTTTTGCCTTTAATATAAATAATCCAAAAATTAAATTGTAATAAAAATTTTGCTTATTATATTTATCGTTTATTTAATATTTTAATAATTATAAATATTATAAAATTTTTATAGTTTAAATAAATTTTTATTAGTACTATAATATTATTTAAATAATATTTTTATTGTTTAAATATTTCGATTATTGCTATAAGTTTTTTATTATAAATTTAATAGTTTAATTTTAGTTTTAAAAGTTTTTTCGAAAAAAATGCTACTAAATATAATTTGCCGTTTTTATTTCGTTAAATTAATTGTTTTTTTATAACGTAATCGCTTACGTCGATTTTTATTTTAAATTTTTTATTTAAATTAAATAATTTAAATATAAAATCGCTTAAAATCGCATTTTTAAATATATTAAACGCTTTTTACTTTTTTTTTATTTATTAAAAAAATTTATCTTTTTTAATAAAATTTATAAAAAACGCCGCGATTTTCTTAAAATTTTTAATAAATATACGTATATAATTTGTAAATTTTATAAATAATCGTATATTTTTAATATTTTTTAATATAAGCTATTTTTTTACTATTTTTAATTTAAACTGTTAAATTTATACTTTTTTTAAAAATATTGTATATTTTAAAAAATCTACTTGCTATTTATAAAACTTACTTTTTTTTAAATATACCTTTAACTTTACTTTTTATAACGCTTAAAACGTTTATTGTATATATTTTTTATATTTTTCGAATATTTTTAAATAAATTAAAACATTATTTAAATATACTATTATAAATTTATCGACAAATTCGCATAATATATCCGTAATTATTAACTAAAATATTATTAATACGTTAATAAAACTAAAATCTATTACTAAAAACTTATATAATCTATATTTTATAATAAATACTATTTTTTATTCGTCGCTTTTTTTAATTTTAATATAATAATAAACTTTTAAAATATTAAATATCGTAAACTATTATATTTTTCTTAAACGATTTTTTAAATTATTTATTCGTAATATAAATCTTTTATTTTTAATAATAATAAAGTTAAAATATCGCTAATTTTTATAATTTCTCCATTTTCGTTTTCTATTTTTTCCCGGTTTTTTTAATACCTATAATATTAATACTACTACCGATAACTTAAAATATTATATAAACCCTTTTTTTAAATTCTTATTAAAATATTTTCGTAGCTTTTTAAACTATTTTTTATTTAACTTATATAATTTAAAAACTTTAAAATATATTCTTTTTTTTAAATTAATCGCATAATTATATTTACTATGCTTTAATAGCCCTATTTTTTCGCTATATTTTTTTATAAACAAACTTTTAAATTTAGCGTATTTTTTTAGTACTTTAATCGTAAATTTTTTATTAACTTACTATTATATTTTATTTCGTATTTCGTTTAACTATCTAAGCTTATATACAATTTATATTTAAAATTCTGCAAAAATTAAATCCTCTTTTAGTTTAATTTCCTCGGGCAAATTTTACTAAAAACGGCCAATCTTCTAGTCCACTTTAAAATTATTTTTCCGTAACCAAATTAACCTTAATATTATATTATATAATATTTTTACAATATCGAACTTAAAGCGTTTTAAATATCTTTAAATAATTACTAAAAATTCTGCAATTTCTTATATAACCTTTCCGTTATTATAACTTATAATTCTTTTATCAAAAGTCGTAAATATATAAAGTTTTTTTTTTTTAATTTATACTAAATTTAATTCGTTAACTAAATTTAAAAAAATAAAACTTTTATAAACGCTTATATTAAATAAAACTTTTAATTTTTTTTTATTATAAATTACGTTTACTAATATTTATATTTTTTTAAATTATATTTTTATTTTACATAAAAACTTAAAAATTTTATAAACTAACTATTAATTTCGTTTTACAACTACTTTTCGTCGTTTTTTGTTTATTAATAAACTTATCGTTAATTTTATCTTTTTGTAAATTTTATCGCTTTATTATTTTTTCGACGATTTTAAATAAAAAGCAATTTTTGTTAATTTTTTTCTTTAATCTTTTTTTTCATCTTTTTGTACTAAAAAACTTTATAAAATATATAAATTTTACATTAAATATATTAACATCGTTTTTAAATCGTAAACCTTTTTTTATAATTTTCGAAATATTATAAATCCTGTTTAAATATAATATATCTATAAACTGCTTAATATATTACTACTAATTTTCTAACTTTACTTTTTTTATAAAAATATTAAATCCCTATCTTAGCCATACGGGCTAAAAACCAAAAGTTTTTAATCTTTTCTATTATATATCTCTCGCATTTATACACTACATAACTTACCCATAATATCTCGTAATATTTTTTATAACATAATCGCAACCGTTTATCGTCGTTTCTAAACATAATACTATTATATAAACGATTAATTAAAATAAAAATATCGAACTTTTTTATTTCTAAAACATTTATGCCTGCTCTAATTATTATATTTCCATAATTTTTATAATATCGTAAAAGCTATTACTTTAATTTAATATCGAATTTCTATTCTATTTCTTCTTTAATCAAAATTATTATTTTTTATTCTAAGCAAAATTCGTCTTTTTACGTATATAACATAACCTCTCTTTAAACTATCGCTATATATACCGTTTAATTTAACCATTTATCTTCTATCTAACAGTTATAAGTTTCGTAAAAATATTATAAATTATCGTTTAAACATTTTTTTCTTTTAAACTAATTCCTTCTATATATCATTTTATCTTTAATATTTCGATATACATATCGGTCTACTTTTATCCATTATATATTTAATATTAATATTATTTTATTAATTAAAAAATAAACATAATTCTCGAAATATATTTCGTTATTTTTTAAATTTTAAAGTTTATCATTTTAATCCTCTTCGGCTAAATTAAAATCTTCTTGCTTCTCGTCTTCCTAGTCAAGTTCTAACCACTCGTTTCAAATCTGCGCATTTTTTTATTTATTTAATACAACGGTTACTCGGTACTATAACTCCTATTAAATTTGTTTTATAATTACCTTTATAGCTTCAGGTTTTTATTTTAAAATCTATATTACTTTTACTAGTCCGCGTTTTAACATATTATCTTATTAAATCGTACTCTTTTTTCTAAACTATTAATAAACTATTTTTCGTTATAAACAGCTTATTCGTAAATTTTTTTCGCTATTCGTTTTAAATATAGCCGTATAATTAATTAATCGGCTAATACGCGCATTTTTCTCTATACTATTTAATCTCCGGTTAATATTTCGCTATTTTATTTTATATTTAAAACTTTATCGTCATAATAGGCCTATATTATATTAATCTATTAACTATTTTTTCTAACTTTAAATATTTTAGCTTTTAATACTCGTAAGTTTTTGCGTAGCTTTTTTTTATAATTTTTGGCGTAATGTCCTAGTTTGTTACAATTATAGCATTTAAAGTCTTTAGGTTTTTTTTCCCGATTCTTTCGTTTTTACTACATTGCTTTAAATTTTATTGGTTTTACGTATATACTATATGCTGTAAATTGTTAACGCTTTTTCTTTTAATTAGGCTTATAATTACTTTTAATAAATATATATTATAAGCTCTTTTTTTTTCGTTTAAAAAGCCAAATATTAACTTTAATAGCTATTTTTATATAATTTATAAATCTTTTTAGCTAATTTATTTTAGCGATTTTATTTTTAACGTTAAGTTTAAATCCGACGTAAAACATTATAATCTTTGCTTTATTATTAAAATTAAAAAAAGCTACAATTTTTTAGAATTTAACTACGTATATAAATACTAATTTTATTTAACGCAAATAGTACAGCTCATTTTACTTTTAACGCTTTTTTATTAAGTTTAAAAATATATTTTTAAATAATTTTTCAAATAATTTATACAAAGCAAACGTCTTTCTAGTTTTAAATTTCCAATTTTTTCGGTTTTTAATAACAGCCTTTAACAGTTACGGTTTAAACTAAGCTAATACTTTTCCTTTTAATAATAACGCAATATAGTTAATTTTTTTATTATTATTTTAAAATGCTTTATTATAAAATGCTTAATATATTTTAATTTATGCTAAAAACCTTTTAAACTGGCTAAGTTTTTTATTAAACTTAAATAGTTTAATTAACTTTAAGTTTTAATTAGGTTTAATTTATACAATATTAGCTTTTATAATAACCGTAAATATAACCTATAATGGTATATTATTAAATCGATTAAATAATATTTCGAATTACTATTATAGCTATTAGTTTTTATTATTAAAAATAGTAAAATTATTAACTATTATATTATATTTTTTTTTAGTAATTTTATTATTATTATTTTCCGATTTACTATTAATATTTATCGCTAAATTATTAATTTAAAAGGTAGCTATAGTTTTTAGTATTACTTTAGTTAACCGTTTAATATAAAATAAAACTATTTAAAGTATTATAAAGTATATACTAGTGTTTAATACTATATATGCTTTTGTAGTATTAGGGTTATAAATGCTTAAAATATAACTAAGGATATTTTTACGTTTATATTTAGAGTATATATTAAAAGATAGTATTGTAGGTAATAAAAATAATAGTATTTTAAATTAACTGCTTCGTAGAGAATATTCTTTTATAGTTATTTGTAAGAACTAACTATAGACATAAGTTAAATAGTAATAAATGAATAATTAGTTATATAAGAAAACTTTTCTTTATATTTATTTTTTTATTTTTAGTGATTACTGATGATCTTTTCTGATCATTGTTTTTTTTTAATCACTGTTGATTAGATTACTAGAGATTTGTGTTGTTTAGTCGTGATTAGTGTACTTTTTTTAATCACTATAGATCTTCTTTTTTATTGTATATCGTTTTATCCGTACCTTCGGTGGATGACTTGTTTTTTTCTCCGGGCCTGCCAGCGGGCCTTCTTCTTGTTGGTTCGTAACATTTTTAAAAAAGTTTATAAAAAGCTTAAAAAAAGCTTAAAAAAAGCTTAAAAAATATATATAAACGAAAAAAAAAACTTTTAACTAGCGTTAATAGTTTAAAAATATTAAAATTAAAATAAAATTTATAAATATATTTTAAATTAGTTTTAATAAAGCTTGTATAGTTAAATATTTTGCTATATAATTTATTAAAAAAGCTAAAACTAAAATTAAAAAATACTCTAAAAAAAAACAGCGCTATTAATACAAACTTAATAATTATTTAACCTATTAAAGCTTATCGAATAATTTTAATTTTTAAATATAAGTAAAACTTTATAATTTCGAGAAAATCTGACTTTAAAGTTATTTAAGTTTTTATAAAGTTAAATATAGTTTAAATAAATTAAAGTTTTAAAGTTAATTTTATAGCTTTTAAATTTATAGTTCGATTATTAATAAAGCGTAAAATATTATTTAAAATTAAGATTTTTTATTTATTTATGTTTATATTTATAAAAAAAGCTGCTAAAATAAATTTATTTATAGTTTTAAGCGTAAACGTTTATAATATATAAAAAACTATTTAAGCTATTATTAAAAATAATAAGCTTATTTTTTTTTTCAAATAATATTAATATAATTTTAAATTTGCTATAGTTATAAAATATTGCTGCAAAACTAAATATTCGAAAAAATATTATAACGATTAAAAATATCGATTTAAAAAAAACTTTAGTAATTTTGCAAAAACTTATTTTGCTTTTTATAAAATATTATAAAATTGCTTTTATTGTTAATAAAAAACTATTTAAATTAATAAAAAATTTAATATTATTAAACAAAGTTTACAAATTTTTTAAAACTAATAGTTTCGATAATAAAAAAGCTAATAACGAAGTTTTGTTTTTAGTTTCGGCTTTTGTTTTAAATTTAAATTCGTTAAACTAAATTTATAGCTTTAATTAAAAAGTTATATTGTTAATTTATTTTAATTTTAATATATATAAGCTATTATTAAAAACAAAAAAATTTAAAAGTTATAATGCTATTATAAGTTTTAAAATATATATAAATATTATCCTAAGTCGCCGATTTAAAATATAATTAATAGTTTTATTATACATTTAAAATAATTACTACGTTTATTATTAAAACTGTATATGAATTAATTAAATGTTATTTATTATTTATTGCTTTTAAGTTTATTAAACTTTTCGATTATATTATTTCGAAAAAATAAATATATAAAACTTTTAAATATTTAAAATTAAAAAACTTAATATTTGTAAAAAAAAATTTATTTTACTACTAGGCGTATAATTCGTTAAATATTAATTAACGCTTATAATATTTTCACCTAAAAAATAAAAAAATAGTTTACTAGTTTTAAAATTTATTTAAAACTGTTAGTTTTTTAATATTTTAAAAAAAAAATTATGCGTACTTTTTATATTTACTAAAATTTAAATGCAAATTTTATTTTAAATATACTTGCTATATACTTTTATATTTATTAAATAAAACTTAAAGCCGGTATAACTTTTTAAAACAGGTTACGACAAAAAATATAATTTAAATTATAACTATATTAACTTAATAAATTAATATAATAAAATATTAATATAAGTATATATAAACTTATTATAATAATAAATAGTAAACTTTTAAATTAGTTAAATTAATTTGTTTTAGTTTAAAAAAACAAAAATGCAAAGTTTTAAAATTTATACGCCAAATTTAAGTTAACATTTAATTATTTAAATATTAAAAAAAAATACTAAGCATTAACGTTACGCTAATAGCTAATATTTATAACTATTTGTTAAATTTAAAAATCGAAATTTATTTACGCTTCGATTTAAAATATATTTACTAATTTATAAATATTTAGCTAAAACACTAATATATATTTATATTTAACATATTAAATTTTTTTTAATTATAATTTATTTATATATTATAAAAATTATAATTTACTGCTTTTTTAATAACTAAACTTATAACTTTAATAATAAGCTTTATTTTTTTATTATAGCTTAAACTTTTTTTTTTAAAAAAAAACTTTTAAAGCATTGTTAATTTTAATTTACTATATAAATAATATTTCTTATTTTTATATTATTTTTAAAAAATAATAAAACTTTATAAAATATTACTTATTATTTTATATTAACTAGTTTATATTAAAGCTTTTTTTAAAAAAAATTTTATTAAAAATTTAAAGAAATATTAGCATTAAAAATTATATATTATATTTACGAAAAACTTTTAATTAAACTTAAAAAATTTAATCGATTAACTGCTTAGCTTATTTCGATAAATTGAATAAAAATTAAAGCGTTTTTAAAAGTTTTTTAAACTTATACAAAAATAAATTAAAAATTATGCAAAAATTTTACGACTTTTAATTAAATTAATAGAAAATGTTATTTAAAAATAAAGATTTTTTAAAGCTTTATTTTTCGAATTATTTATATAAAAAACATTTATAGCTATTAAAATATATAAATATTAGTTTAATTTGCTTATTAAAATACATATAAATATTTTTAGCTTTACTATAAATATATTAATCGTTTAACGATAAAAAAATATTTTAAAGCTATTAATTTATAATAGTTTTTTATTTATTAAATATTAAAAAAACTATAAAATTTATAAAAAAAAGCTATTAACTATTATAAAAGCTATAAAACGATATTTAAAATATTTTATAACTTTTCCCGAAATAATATTTATAATTTATATAAATTAAAAACTTTCAACTTTTTTTTTTAAATTTAAAAATTACAAATGCATTTATATAAAATAAGCTTTAAAATTTTAAATATTAAATATAGTTATTTGCTATATTTTTAAATGTAAAAATAAAATAGTTAATCCTTTTTTAAAAACTATATTTTCGGATAATAAATATAAAAACGCAAAATTTATATTTACTATAAATACTATTAATAACAATAAATAATAAGTTTAAAAAAACGGTACAAAAAAATGTTAAAAGCTTTTAAAAAAGCTGTTTAATTAAAAAAAAAAACTTTAATTAAACAAATTTATAACGAACAAATTAAATCTAAATTTATTTTATTGTAAATTTAAACTAATAATTTTAATAAATATGCTAATTTATTTAAAATATACTTTTCGAAAAAAACTATTAAAACGTAAAACCTTATTATTAAATTATTAAATATTTTATTATACAATTTTTTATACTTAAACGAAAGATTTTTATACGAAAAAAAAATCTAGTATAGCTCGATATATAAGTTTTTTAAAAAAACTAAATATAATTAATTTAATTAAATAAAATCAAAAATTTTTATTAAACAAAGCAAAAATTACCGATTTATCGATAATCGTTTTAAATATTATTAAAAAAAAATTTAAAAGCTATATATTTACCGAAATTAAATAGCAAACGTTTTAAAAAAAGTTTATAATAAAAAAAGTTATTTTGCTTTTAGTTTTATTTTAAACAAGCTTAGCCGGATTATATTTTAGCCGATTATATATATTAATGTAAAAAATTATTATATAATCTATTTTTAATATAAAAAATTTAGTTTATTAAAATTAAAAGCTTTTTTTTTTAGTAATTATAGTTTTTAAGCTTTATTAATTTATAGTTATAAACTTTTATAAACTATATTTAATAAATAATAGGTTTATTTATTTTTTAGCTTTTGTTAATTATTTTTCGCGTTTTGCTTAATATAAAGCTACATTTAATATTAAAATTAAAACAGCTATTAAAATAATAAAAAAATAGCTATATTAAATTAATATTATACTAATAAAATATTATGTAAACTTTAAAGCCGTATTTTATTTTTGCAATTTTATTCCTATTGTATTAAAAATAAGCTTAAAAATAATATACAAATTTTTAAAATTATATAAATTAGTTAAAATAATCGAAGTTTTTAATAAAACTTTTTAAAATATAATATTAAAACTTATTATAAAAAATAACTTTTTAATTAAATTTAACTAAAATTTATATTTTTTAAAAGCTGTTTATAATTTAAATATTTATATTATAAATATTTTTAAATATAGCTTATTTAAAATAATATACGGTTATTTTTTTAAAAAAAACTTTTAAAACTATTTACTTAAATTAAAAAGTTTATATATTTAAAACTAGTATAAAAAATAGCATATTCGAACTATTAAAAAAAAACAAACATAAAAAACTAATATTAAAACATTTTTTTAAAATTTAATTATGTCGAAAAAATATAGTAAATAATATAATATATAAACAAAATATATATATATATATATTTATAATACGAAATTATTACAAATTATTATTAAAAACTTTATTATATTAAAACAAAAAAAACAAATGCTAAAATACTTAAATTTATACTTAAATATAAAAGCTCGTTTTATATAAATATATAAATTAAATAATTATTATATAAGCTAAAAAATTCAAACGGTTTTTTTTTATTTTTATATAAATATTATAAAAATAATTTTAAACTTTTTAAGCTTAAAAAAATATTTAAAACAGTTAAATAATTTAGTATTTTTTTTAAACAAATAGCTTAAAAAAAAAGAAAATTTAAAAAAAATAAAACGTATCGTTATTTTATTGCTTTTAAGTTAGTAAAAGCTTAAAAAAAATAAAATAAATAATAAAAAATTAGTTTTATATATAATTATTCGAAAAAACGAAAAATTAGTTTTATATAAAGTTATATAAAAAAATTAGAAATAATAAAAATGTAAAAAAAGAAAAAAGTGCATATTTTTTTTTACGGCAAAAACGTTTTTAAAAAAAAAAATTAAAAAATGTTATAAATGTTTGCGTTGCTTTTAAAACTTTTATTTATTGCTATTTTTTTATAACATTACTAATTAAAAATTTGCGCGAAAATTTTATATATTTATAATATTAAAAAATATATTTTTATTATTTTTTTTACTATTAAGCATTAATTTTTTGTAAAATTATTGCAAAATATATTATTAAATGTATATTTTAAGCTATATTTTTAATATAGCAGTTGATTTTTTTAAGCTTATTTTTTTAAAAAACTTTAATCGCAATTAAAGTTTTAAAACAAAAAAATAATATAATAAAAGTAGAAAAAAAAAGCCTGCGATAAAAAAAGTATTTAAAAACTTAATACTAAATATAAATTTAATAAAAGTTTATTTAGTTTTTATTTAAAAAGTTTTATTTTATACGAATAATTTTATATTTAATAAACGCTTTTTAAAATAAAGCTTAAAGCTTAAAGCAAATAAAAAAGCTTTAAAAAATTTTTATAAAATAATACTTTTTATTATTTTATATCGGCTTAATTTATTAAAATATGCTAAAAACTATATGTAGAAAAAAAATAATTATTTAATTTTAAATATTATAAGTTTTACTGCAAAAGCAGAACGAAAAAAATAAATATAGTTAAATAGTAATTTATTTATACTAAAGTTAAAACTAATAATTTACGAAAATCTAATAAAGCTTTTTCGGCTACGTTTTATTATATAAAATTTAAATAAACGTAAAAATGTTTTTTTTTACGATTATATACTAGTTTTTAAAGTTTATTTTAAAATATATTTAAACATTAAGCTAAATTATATATTTAAAAAAAATTTTTATAATTATAAATAATAATTATATTATATAAAATTAGTTTATAGTTTACGTTTTTTAATATTAAAACTACGTATTATATTTTAAAAAGTATAAATGTTTTAAACGACTAATTTTTGATAATATATTTTATATAATAAATTTTGTTATAATAGTTTTAATAGTTTTAAAATAAGTAATTAAATATAGTTTAGCTTTTTTTTTAAAATTTAATAAAAACCGTTATATTTAAATTTGTACAAATTTAAGTTTTGTTATATTTTAAATTTAAACGTAAAAGCGATTTAAAAACGATTTTTATTTAAATTTTTTTAAAAAAAGCAAAAATGCTATTTTTAAAAAATATTATATTTTAGTTAAATATATTTTTTAACAAAAAAAACTTAAATACTAATTATTATATATATTTTGTTCGTTTTTAAGAAATTTCTTTATATACCGAAATGTTGTTAAAAAAATAAAAATTATGCTAGGTTTTTATTACATAATTTACCGACAAATAATTAAAAATATTAAATATATTATTATATTGTTAAATATTAAAAAACTAAATAAATTTAATTTTTCGATAAATTAGTTTATCTAGCAATGATATTATAAAAATATCAATAAGCTTGTTTTAAAAAAAAGAGCTTTTTAAAAAAAAAGTAAATTTAATATATTTTAATTATTACTTAATTATTAATGTTATAAAAAATTTATAAATCGCTAATCGCAAAACTAATTATTTTTAAAAATTTGCCGATAATTATTATAATAGTTTTTATATATTAACAAAATTTTTTAACTTTAATAGTTTACTATTAATTTATAATTTTAAAAACTTAAATAACAATTTTAACTTAAAATAAGTTTAAACTACGAAAATTTAGAAAAATGTTTTAAAAACTAAAAAATTTAAGCTAAAAAAACAAAAAATAGTTAATAAAAGCAATAATATATTTAAAATTATTTTATTAAAACGTAACAAGTCACGCGACAAAAATATAATATAAAATAAAACAATTTAAAACTTGAAAATATAATTTACAGCCAAAATTAAAAAAAAAAAAATTAAAACCGCTACGCAAAAAAAATTACTTAAACTTTTTATATTAAAAAACGAAATTTTAAAAAAACATTAACAAATAACTATATTGTTACAAAACGTACACTAGTGTCCAACACTATGTAAGCTCTTATGGTATTGGGGTTATAAATATTTAAAGTATAACTAAAGATACTTTTATATTTATGTTTAAAATATACGCTAATAATAGTATTACAGGCAATAAAAACAATAATATCTTAAATTAACTGCTTTGTAAAAAATAATTTCTTATAGCTATTTTTAAAAACTAGCTATAGACATAAATCAAAAAGTAATAAATGAATAATTAGTTAACCCATCTCCTACTTAGATGGGACACCTAATTAAATGGGACATTTTTTAAACCTTCGTACATATATTTGCAAATAATCTAACAATAATATATCCGATTAATTTAAACTAATTAGATTTTGATTTACTAAACGTTTTTATACTATTTTAACAAGTTCGCGTATTATGGCCGGGTTTGTTATAAGTTTTATAACGCCGGGCGCGAGTTTTTTTTTTTTTTCGTACGACGATTATTTTAACGATTTTCTAGGTCTTTTTGTTTAACTACGTTTTTAGATACCTGTAAATCCTTTATTTCTTACACAGTAAAAAATCTTTTATTTTATAATCGGGTTCGTTTTGTACGACGACGTTGATTAAGCTTATAATTTATTTTGTAAAACATTGCGATTTCTTTTTTTAATAACGCGAAATAATGTATAACGTTAATTATATTACGCGTTATTTAGTTTACAGTTTTTATAATAAATGCTAAAAAGTTATTTTTTATATTGTATAATCTTTTTTTTAATATATTAAAATAGCAAATTAGCTTCGGTTAAGTTATTCGAAATAGTTTATTATCGGATAAAAAACAAAAGTTTCATTCGCGAGATAATTAAACGATAATTTAGTTAAAAAATTATATATTCCGGGTCGTACAGTACTAATTTTGCTTTTCGAAAACTTTTTCATACGTTATTAAAAGTTATTAACGCGTTAAACGCGTAAAAAAACGCGGTTAGAAAATCTTTTTTTTTAATATATATAATATACGTTTATATTAAATATTCGATATATTTGCTGTATAACCGTTTTAAAATATTAAAACATTTAATATTAAAAAGCTAAAGCTTATAAAAAAAATGCAAAAGTATATAAAAAGTAATAATATTATAATTTTTGCAATATAGTTTAAATTTGGTTAAATAATAACTTTTGTAGCTATTAAAAATAAATAAGCGATATTTTTTTCGTATAACGCTTTATATATTTATCGAAATATTTAATTTAATTTAAGCTTCGTTTATTTATTATTTAACTATTTTTTATAGTTTTAACTTTTTAATTACTAGGTAATTTGGTGTTTTCGTATTAAAATAATAAATAGTTTTGCCTTGTTAAAATAATATAAAATAAAATAATATAGCCGTATAACGATATAGCTTAAATAACCGTAAATTAATTCGAATTATTTAATTATAAAACTTTTAGTTTTCGTACGCGATTAAATATAGTTATAACAAAGTTAAACGTAATTTTATTTATTGTAAACTTAGTTTTATCGAAGTTATAAATATTTTTTTTTTTAAATTTTATTGTTTATAATTATTTTTTATATAAAAACGAACTAAACGCGGTATTTAATTAAATTTTCGTTTAAAACTTGTTAATAATCGATTCGGCGATTAAATCGGGTTTTAAAGTCTAGTTATTTTCGTATAAAATTTAAGGTCTAATTTTTTTTTACAAAACGTTCTTCGCATAATTCGAATAACTAATTAATTATAGTTTTAACCGCGCTATATTTAAATAAAAACGATCGATTAATTAAATTAACGATATATTATATAATTAAATTTTTTTCGAATTAAGTTAATCTAAACTTTAGTAATCGTATTTCGGTAAATAGTATAAAACCGTTCGTTTATCGGATAAAAGTTATATAAAATACATTGTATAGCTTAACAACGCGTCGGAAAAATAAACGAAGGTTATTTTTACGAGCCCGTAAGGCAAGCTATATATCGGCTTTTTTACAAAGCTTAGCTATTGTTGCGAATAGAAAGATAAGGGATTTTATTATATGCGTACGAAGGTTTAAAAAAGTGGCCCATTTAATTAGGTGTCTTATTTAAGTAGGAGATGCGTTATATAAGAAATTTTTTTTTAATATACTTTTTTTTTTATTATTTCGATTACTCCTGCTTTATGTTAATTAGTTTTGTTCATTAATAATTAAGCTTAATTACGACTAATTTTTTTTAATTAATATTATATTATTAATTATTAATAATCGTTTATAATTATTTTTATAACCGTATTATATTTTTATATATATTCGGTTTTTTATTTTTTTAATTTTTTTTTTATTAGTTCGTAATATTATTCTTTTTTTTTTAAGTTTATTGTTTTAATAAATATATTTATACTTTTTGTTAGTGTTTGTAAATATATCTGCTTTTTTTTTTTTTTTAAATCGTTATATTACGTCGCATTATTAAATCGCGCAATAAGCTAGCGCCGTTTATTATTTGTCGTATTGTTTTCGCCGACTTTTTTAAAAATTTTAATTTCGAGGTTATATTTTGTTTTTGTTGTTTAAACAAAAAATGAAAATATATTATAATAAAAAATGTTTAGCGTTATAAAAAGTATATTTAAGTTAGATATTTTATAACGGAAAAAAAGTTTTTTTTTCCTCTTTTTAGCGTATTTATGCCGAATTTTAACGTTTTAAGCGTAAAAAACTATTAGCGAAAAAGCGTATTTTAAATTTATACTGTCGTTATCGAAAAAAATTAAATAAGCAAAAAAACGAGTTTAATAAAATTTTTTTTCGTTTAATATAATTATATATATTAAAAACGATAGCGCGTTTTTAAAAAAATAAAGCTAGTTTAACAAAATTTTCGTTTTTTAAACAAATTAAACGAACAAAAACGCTTTAAATTAAATGCTATTATATTTATTTAAACGTTTAAAGCTTTAAATATTATTAATTAAAATACTATAAAGGTTTTTTCGGCGTTTTAAATAGGCGATTTTTTTTAAAGCTTTAAGCGGTTAAAATATTGTCGGTAAAAATTTTTAACAAAATTTTTTACGTTTATAAAATGTTTTTTTTCGTTTTTATATAGTTTTAATATACATATAGCTTTTTTATTTAATAAAATATTCGAACTTTTTTTTATTTTGTCGCAAATTTAAAATTTTTTTTATTTCGTAAATATTTTTATTTTCGTTTATTTTTAATTAAGTTTTAAACGCAACGTTTAAATACGCTTTAATTAATAATAATATATAAAAAGTTAGTCAAATAATTATAATATTTAATAGCTTTAGTTTATATATTATTAATAATATTATTTTTTTAATTTTAAAAAGTTCGATATTTTTAAAATCGAGTTTTTTGTTATTGCGTTTTGTTTAAATATTGCGTTTTAAAAAATAAATTTTATTCTTTTTTTTTAAAATTAGCTTTAATAATTTATTTTTGTTATAATATTTTTTTATTTTTTATTAAACGAATGTAAATTTTTTTTATAACTATTTTTATAGTTTTAACAATTTTTTTATTTAAATTTTTACTACTAGTATAATAATACTGTTAATATAATATTATTATATATTTATATCGTATTTATAATTTGTTTTAAATAGTAATATTTTTATTATTTCGTTTATTAAACTATTATATATTAATTTTACGTTTAATAACAATTTTACTTAATTATTTTAATTTTAATTAATATAATAACGTAAATATTATTTTAATATTTAGTTTAGTTTTTTTATTTAACCGTTTATTTATAAATAATATATTATAAATATTTTATATTTAATTTTTAAAATTTTGGTAAATAATTGTTAAAATTTAAATGCTATTATTTTATTTTTATTAATAATAATTATTTTTAAATATTTATATTTATTAAAAATATATTTTATTATTATATAAATAAAATTTTTTATTAAGCTTATTTTTTTATATAATATAAAATAAATATATTTTGTAAATTTATTTATTATAACTATAATAAAATTAAACTTTATTTTTATTATAAATTTTTTTAATTTTAATAATTTAACTATATAATTAAATATTATTATTTTTTATACTCGGTTTAAAATTAATATTAATATTAAATTTTTATATAATTTATACTTAATTATTTTAAATTTTTTATACAAATTATATTTTACGATAACTTTTTTAATTATTATTAATATTTTTAAAAAATCGTAATTTTTTTATAACTTGCTAAATATTTTAAACATTTTTTAATATTTTAAAAATAAATATTTATATATTTTTTTAACTAATTTATACTAATATATTTTTAATATATATAGTTTATTATTATAATATTAACTAATTAGTTCGTTTAATTTTCGTAATACGTTTTATATTTTTTAATCTTATTTTTCGTAATTTATTTATATAAAATTTATAAATAAACTTTTATTCGTATTTTTATATAATAATATTTAACTTTTTAATAGTATTTTTTATTTATAATTATTTTTATAACTAAAAATATTTATTTTATCGTTTTTTTTACTTTTAACATAAATAATTTTAAAATTAAACTATAATAAAAATTCTGCTTATCGTATTTATCGTTTATTTAATATTTTAATAATTATAAACGTCGTAAAATTTTTATAATTTAAATAAACTTTTATTAATATTATAATATTATTTAAATAATATTTTTATTATTTAAATATTTCGATTATAACTATAAGTTTTTTATTATAAATTTAATAGTTTAATTTAAATTTTAAAAACTTTTTCGAAAAAAATGCTATTAAATATAATTTGCCGTTTTCGTTTCGTTAAATTAACTATTTTTTTATAGCATAATTATTTACGTCGACTTTTATTTTAAATTTTTTATTTAAATTAAATAATTTAAATATTAAATCGCTTAAAATTGCATTTTTAAATATATTAAACGTTTTTTATTTTTTTTCCGTTTATTAAAAAAGTTTATTTTTTTTAATAAAATCTATAAAAAACGCCGCGATTTTTTTAAAATTTTTAATAAATATATATACATAATTTATAAATTTTATAAACAATTATATATTTTTAACATTTTTTAATATAAGCTAATTTTTTATTACTTTTAATTTAAACTATTAAATTTATACTTTTTTTAAAAATATTATATATTTTAAAAAATTTACTTATCGTTTATAAAACTTATTTTTTTTTAAATATATTTTTAACTTTATTTTTTATAATATTTAAAATATTTATTATATATATTTTTTATATTTTTCGGGTATTTTTAAATAAATTAAAATATCGTTTAAATATACTATTACAAATTTATTAATAAACTTGCATAATATATTTATAATTATTAATTAAAATATTATTAATACGTTAATAAAACTAAAATTTATTACTAAAAATTTATATAATTTATATTTTATAATAAATGCTGTTTTTTATTCGTTGTTTTTTTTAATTTTAATATAATAATAAATTTTTAAAATATTAAATATTATAAAATATTATACTTTTTTTAAACGATTTTTTAAATTATTTATTTTTAATATAAATCTGCTATTTTTAATAATAATAAAATTAAAATATCGCTAATTTTTACAATTTTTTTATTTTCGTTTACTATTTTTTTTTAGCTTTTTTAATATTTATAGTATTAATATTATTGCTGATAATTTAAAATATCGTATAAATTTTTTTTTTAAATTTTTATTAAAATATTTTCGTAATTTTTTAAATTATTTTTTATTTAACTTATATAATTTAAAAACTTTAAAATACGTTTTTTTTTTTAAATTAATCGCATAATTATATTTACTATATTTTAATAGCTTTATTTTTTTATTATATTTTTTTATAAATAAATTTTTAAATTTAACGTATTTTTTTAATACTTTAATCGTAAATTTTTTAATTTATTATTATATTTTATTTTATATTTCGTTTAATTATTTAAATTTATATATAATTTGTATTTAAAGTTTTGTAAAAACTAAATCTTTTTTTAATTTAATTATTTTAAGCAAATTTTATTAAAAACGGCTAGTTTTTTAATTTATTTTAAAATTACTTTTTTATAATTAAGTTAATTTTAATATTATATTATATAATATTTTTATAATATTAAGCTTAAAACGTTTTAAATAATTTTAAATAATTATAAAAAGTTTTATAATTTTTTATATAACTTTTTTATTATTATAATTTATAATTTTTTTATTAAAAGTCGTAAATATATAAAGTCTTTTTTTTTTAGTTTATATTAAATTTAATTCGTTAACTAAATTCGAAAAAATAAAACTTTTATAAACGCTTATATTAAATAAAATTTTTAGTTTTTTTTTATTATAAATTATATTTATTAATATTTATATTTTTTTAAACTATATTTTTATTTTATATAAAAATTTAAAAATTTCGTAAACTAGTTATTAATTTTGTTTTATAACTATTTTTCGTCGTTTTTTGCTTATTAATAAACTTATCGTCGGTTTTATTTTTTTGTAAATTTTGCCGTTTTATTATTTTTTTAACGATTTTAAATAAAAAACAATTTTCGCTAATTTTTTTTTTTATTTTTTTTTTTTATTTATTTATATTAAAAAACTTTATAAAATATATAAATTTTATATTAAATATATTAACATTATTTTTAAATCGTAAATTTTTTTTTGCAATTTTTGGGATATTATAAATTTTATTTAAATATAATATATTTATAAATTATTTAATATATTATTACTAATTTTTTAACTTTAGTTTTTTTATAAAAACATCGCATTTTTATTTTAACTATATAAGTTAAAAACTAAAAGTTTTCGATTTTTTTTTACTATATATTTTTTGCATTTATATACTATATAATTTATTTATAATATTTCGTAATATTTTTTATAATATAATTATAATCGTTTATTGTCGTTTTTAAATATAATATTATTATATAAACGATTAATTAAAATAAAAATATCGAACTTTTTCGTTTTTAAAACATTTATATTTATTTCGATTATTATATTTTAATATTTTTCGTAATATTATAAAAATTATCGCTTTAATTTAATATTAAACTTTTATTTTATTTTTTTTTTAATTAAAGTTATTATTTTTTATTTTAAGCAAAATTCGTTTTTTTACGTATATAAAACAACTTTTTTTTTAATTATCGCTATATATACCGTTTAGTTTAGCTATTTATTTTTTATTTAATAATTGCAAATTTCGTAAAAACATTTTAAATTATCGTTTAAACATTTTTTTTTTAAGCTAATTTTTTTTACATATTATTTTATTTTTAATATTTCGATATATATATCGGTTTATTTTTATTTATCGTATATTTAATATTAATATTATTTTATCGATTAAAAAATATATATAATTTTAAAAATACTTTTTATTATTTTTTAATTCGTAAAATTTGTTGCTTTAATTTTTTTCGGCTAAGTTAAAATTTTTTTATCTTTCGTTTTTTTAATTAATTTTTAACCATTTATTTTAGGTTTACGCGTTTTTTTATTCGTTTAACGCAATAATTATTTAATATTATAACTTTTATTAAATTTATTTTATAATTATTTTTATAACTTTAAATTTTTATTTTAAAATTTATACTATTTTAGCTAAGCTGCGTTTTAAGCGTATTATTTTGTTAAATTATACTTTTTTTTTTAAACTATTAATAAACTATTTTTCGTCGTAAATAGTTTATTCGTAAATTTTTTTTATTATTTGTTTTAAATATAGTTGTATAATTAATTAGTTTATTAATATACGTACTTTTTTTTATATTATTAAATTTCCGATTAATATTTCGCTATTTTATTTTACGTTTAAAATTTTATCGTCGTAATAAGTTTATATTATATTAATTTATTAACTACTTTTTTTAGCTTTAAATATTTTAGCTTTAAATATTCGTAAATTTTTGCGTAACTTTTTTTTGCAATTTTTAGCGTAATATTTTAATTTATTATAATTATAGCATTTAAAATTTTTAAATTTTTTCTTCTAATTTTTTCGTCTTTATTATATTACGCTAAATTTTATTAATTTTACGTATATATCGTATACTATAAACTATTAACGCTTTTTTTTTTAATTAAATTTATTATTATTATTACTATTTTTTTTATTAAAAAATTTTCGTCGTTTTTTATATAATTTTGTATCGGCTTTAATTACGTTACTAATATATTTATTAAAATTATTAAGTTATAACAATTTGCTAATTTTATTTTTAACTATATTTTTCAATTTTTTATAAAACATTATTATTTTAACTTAATCGTTTAAATTAAAAATAGCTGCGATTTTTTAAAACTTTATTATATATACTAATATTAATTTTATTTATTTTAATTTTCGTAAATCGTTTTATACTTACCGTTTTTTTTTAAAATTAATAAATAAATGTTTAAATTTGTTTTCGAATAATTTATAACTTTAAAAAATCTTTTACGTATTTTCCGAACAATTTTTTATTAATAAAATCGTTACTTTAAATAAATATAATTTAAACTATAATAATATTCGTTTTTTAAACAATCCGGCTATTATGCAAATTTTCCCGATTTTATTATTTTTTTAAAATAAATCTTTATAAAAATATAAATACGCCTTAGCCTATACTAAAAATCTTTTTAACTTTTTTAAAATATTATTAAATCGTATTAAGCTTAAAAGTTTAAAATTTTTTGCAAATTTTTTCTTTATTTTTATAATTATTAGTTAATTATTAACTTTATCGACTTTTTTTTTAAAAAATTAATTCTGTCTTTTTATATTTAAAATATTATTTTATAACTTTTAATTTTACGTTTCGAATTTATCGGCTTTTTTTTTTAAACTTATCAATTTAATCTACAATTTTATTAAAAATATTAGCTTGCTCGTTTAACTTTTGTTTTAATTTTTAAATTTAATTATATATTACTACGATTTTTACGCAAAATACAGCAATAATATTTTAAAAACTAAATAATATAATTAACGTTATAATTTAAATATTACTTTAATTAACCGTTTAACGTAAAACAAAACTATTTAAAATATTACAAAACGTATATTAATATTTAATACTATATATATATTCGTAGTATTAAAATTATAAATATTTAAAATATAACTAAAAATACTTTTATATTTATATTTAAAATATACGTTAAAAAATAATATTATAAACAATAAAAACAATAATATCTTAAATTAACTATTTCGTAAAAAATATTTTTCTATAATTATTTTTAAAAACTAACTATAAATATAAATTAAATAATAATAAATAAACGACTATTTATATAAAAAAACCTTCCTTTTTTATACTATTCCTTTATCTCTACGTCTTTCCATAGTCCTACCTATATTTTCTAATAAAATATCTTTAACTATATATTCCTAGATCTTCATAATCTAAGTAATCTATAGATCACTTAAATCGTCTAAATCACTTGCAGTCACGTAACTGCGTGCCGCCACGTTTCTGCCCCGCTAGGGGTTCTTCCCCTCATAGTCCCTCTCTTAGGCCATGGTCCCACTGTTGGTTCGTAACAAATATTTAATATAAACATATATTATATATATTAAAAAAAAGATTTTTTAACCGCGTTTTTTTTACGCGTTTAACGAGTTAATAATTTTTAATAACGTACGAAAAAGTTTTTAAAAAGTAAAATTAATATTATATAATTTAAAATTTATAATTTTTTAACTAAATTATCGTTTTATTATTTTACAAGTCGAATTTTTATTTTTTATTTTATAATATATTATTTTCGATAATTTAACCGAAGCTAATTTGTTATTTTAATATATTAAAAAAAATTATACGATATAAAAATAGCTTTTTAACATTTATTATAAAATTTATAAATTAAATTACGCGTAATATAATTAAATTACGCGTAATATAATTAATATTAGATATTATTTTGCCTTATTAAAAAAAAAAGTCGCAATATTTTATAAAATAAATTATAAATTTCGCCAATGTCGTTATATAAAATAAACCCAATTATAAAATAAAAGATTATTTATTGTATAAAAAATAAAGGATTTACAGGTATTTAAAAACGTAATTAAGCAAAAAAATCTGGAAAATCGTTAAAATAGTCGTTATATATATATAAAAAAAAAAAAACTTACGCCCGGCGTTATAAAATCTGCAGCAAACTTAGCTATAATGCGCAAATTTGTTAAAATAGCATAAAAACGTTTAGTAAATCAGAATTTAATTAGTTTAAATTAATTATATATATTATTGTTAAATTATTTATTATACGCGTACAAAGATTTAAAAAAGTGGCCTATTTATTTTAAATGGCTTATTTATATAAAAAATGCGTTATTTTATTTTATTATAAATTTTTGTAATTTAAATAGTTTTACAATAAAATTAAATAATATAGTCTTTTATATTTTATTTAATATTTTAATAAATTATAAATTTTTATAAAATTTATACTTAAATGTTTTGTTTTTTTATATAAATTATATTATATTAATATTTTATGTATAGTTTTTCGTACTTTTAAAAAATCGTAGTTTAATTATAATTTGCTTAAAGATTTAAAATTGCTTTAATATTTTAAAAGAAACATTTACATTTTTTTTTTAATATATAAAATATACTGTTATAATATTACTTTTGCTACTTTTTTAACTTTCGTTTAGTTTATTAAATATAATTATTTTAATTTTAATAATCGATAGATATAAATACGATAAATAAACTTTTATTTTTATTTTAATATAAAAACATTAGGCTTTTTATAATATTTTTCATTTATAATCGCTTTTTAGCTAAACATATTTATTTAATCTTTTTATTTTTATTTTTAATATACATAATTTTAAAATTAAATTGCAATTAAAATTCTGCTTATTTAATTTATCGTTTATTTAATATTTTTATAAATATAAACGTAATAAAGTTTTTACAATTTAAATAAACTTTTATTAGTATAATAATATTATTTAAATAATATTTGATTTTTTAAATGTTTTTATTATTATTATAAGTTTTTTATTATAAATTTAATAATTTAATTTTAATGTTAAAAACTTTTTTAAAACAAATGCCATTAAATTTTGCTTTTTATTTTTGTTTTATTATATTAATTATTTTTGTATAATGCAATTATTAATATCGATTTTTATTTTATATTTCTTTATTTAAATTTAATAATTTTAACATTAAATTGCTTAAAATTATGTTTTTAATAATATTAATTATTTTTTGCTGTTTTTTATTTATTTATTAAAAACGTTTGTTTTTTTACTTAAATTGATAAAAAATGCTGTAAGTTTTTTAAAATTTATAATAAACAAGCGTATTAAGTTTGCAAATTTTATAAATACTTATACGTTTTTAATATTTTTTATTTTTAATAGTTTAAACTTTTAAATTTATACTTTTTTAAAAATAGTTATAAATTTTAAAAATATTACTTTTTGCTTATATAATTTTTTGTTAAATATATTTTTAATTTTACTTTTTATAAAACTTGCAATATTATATATATATATTTTTTATATATTTTAAACGTTTTTTTAAAAAATTAAAATATTATTAACATAAATAATTATAAATCTATTTATACGTTTTTACAATACGTTATTAATAAGTTAATCACTTTAAAATACATAATTAAAAGTTTATGTAATTTATATAATATAATAAATACTTTTTTTTATGTAATATATATTTAATACATATTTAATTATAAATATTCAATACGTTTAACGTTATTATTTACTATATTTTAATAAAACTATTTTGCAAATCATCGATTTTAAATAAGAATTTTCCATTTTTAATAATAATAAAGTTTAAATATTGATAATTTACGCATATTTTTTATAATAGCTTTTTTTAAAAAAATTTTTTCAATTTTTTTTTTAAATATTTATAATAGCGAATAAATTACTAATAATTTAAAATATTTAACAAAAATTTTTATTATATATTTTGTAAAATTCTTTGCAATTTTGACGGTTACGTTTTATTTATTTAGTAAAGTTTAAAAACTTTCCATTTTTTTTTTTTTATAAATATTGCATAATTTTATTTATTAAATTTTAATAATTTTGTTAGTATATTACCTTTTTCATTAAACAAATCTTTAAAGGTTTTATATTTATTTAAAATTTTAACATTAAATCTTTTTATAACTTATTGTAAAATTAAATATAATATTTTATTTAACTGCTTAAATTTATACACCGTTTTTTATACACTTTTATAAAAATAGAATTTATTGTTAATTTAATTTGCGTCGAAAAAATATTTTATCAAAAATGGCCAGTTTTTTAATTTATTTACAAATTATTTTTTTATAACTAACATGCTATATAAGCTTATTTTTAACACAAGCTTATTTTTAACTTTTTAGCACTATTGTATAAACGTGTTTAATAATTTTATTATAATAGAAAAAATTAATTAAATTTAATCAAATATATAATCGCTAAATATTTCTGCAGCATTTTATTAAATACGCGTATTATATTTAGTATTGTTATATATATTATGTCGTTATACGCGTAATATATTTTATTTTATTAAAACGTTTATTTATACGAATTTTTTGCGATATTAATTTACTAATAATATATTTAGTTATAAAATTTTGTTTTTTTATATAATAAATAATTTTTTATTTTAAATACGTTTATTTTTTATACGACAATATTAGTTAAATATTTAATTTATTTTTTATGATATAATAATTTTATTTTCGAATAATATAATTTTATATATAAAAAACGTTATATCTTTTATAATATAGTTTATTATATTTAAAATAATGCTTAATAAATTATTTTAATATTATACGATTTTATTTTTAATATATTTATTTTATAACTATACATCGGCTATATTATAAAAAGTTTTTGATTATTCAATAACGCATCTTCCACTTAGATAAGACACCTAATTAAACGGGACATTTTCCAGACCTTCGTACGTATATTCGCAAATAATTTAACAATAACATATCTGATTAATTTAAACTAGTTAAATTTTTATTCGCTAGACCTGTTTATATTATTCCGATAAGTTTACGCATTATAGCTACTTTTGCTGTAAGTTTTATAACATTTAACGCGAGTTTTTTTTTTTTTCGTACGACGAACGAACCGAAAATATAAATAATTAATTTAAATTAATTAAATTTTTATTTGCTAAACCTGTTTATACTATTCCGACAAGTTTGCGTATTATAGCTACGTTTGCTGCAAGTTTTATAGCACTTAACGCGAGTCCTTTTTTTTTTTGTACGACGAACGAACCGACGAACGAACCAACAAATAACCCGACGAACGAACCGAAAATATAAATAATTAATTCGAATTAATTAAATTTTTATTCGCTAAACCTATTTATACTATTCTGACAAGTTTACGTATTATAGCTACGTTTATTGCAAGTTTTATAGCATCCGACGCAAATTTCGACGTAAATCTCGACGCAAATCTTAACGCAAATTTTAACGCAAGCTTTCGTATAATAAATAAACCGACGAACGAGCCGATAAACCTATATAACCACGCCTTTTAACGTTTATAAAGCCTATAAAGCCCGTAAATTCTTTGCTTTTTATATAATAAATAATTATTCGTTTTATATAAGTTTATTAATTTGTTTATCAATTCGTTTATTGGGCTATTTGTCGGTTTGTTTGTCGTATAAAAAAAAAAAAGACTCGCGTTAGGTGTTATAAAACTTATAGCAAAAATAGCTATAATGCGTAAACTTATCGAAACAGTATAAACAGGTTTAGCAAATAAGAATTTAACTAGTTTAAATTAATCGGATATATTGTTATTAAATTATTTGCGAATGTATATACAAATGTTTAAAAAGTGTCTTATTTAAATAAGTGTTTTATTTAAGTAAAAAATAGGTTAAGTAAAAGTTTATTTATTAATTTTAATAATTTAAATAATATTTTAGTTAATAATTAAATTTTAAATTATAAAGATATATAATTTAAATTAACACATCTTTTACTTAAATAAGCCACTTAATTAAATAGGCCACTTTTTAGACCTTTGTACGTATATTTATAAATAATTTAACATTAACATATTTAATTAATTTAAACTAGTTAAATTTTTATTCGCTAAACCTGTTTATATTGTTTTGACAAGTTTGTATATTATAGCTACGTTTGCTATAAGTTTTATAGCACCCGACGCGAGTTTTTTTTCTTTTTGTACGACGAACGAACCGATAAATTTATATAAAACGAATAATTGTTTATTATATAAAAAGCAAAGAATTTACGAGTTTTACGGGCTTTATAAGCGTTAAAGGCCGTGGTCATGTAGGTTTATCGGTTTGTTTGTTGGTTTATTTATTGTACAAAAGCTCGCGTTAAAACTCGCGTCGAGACTTGCGTTAAAACTTGCCTCGGGTGCTATAAAACTTGCAATAAACGTAGTTATAATGCGCAAACTTGTCGGAATAGTATAAACAGGTTTAGCGAATAAGAATTTAATTAATTCGAATTAATTGTTTATATTTTCGGTTCGTTCGTCGTACAAGAGGAAAAAAGACTCGCGTCGGGTGCTATAAAATTTACAGCAAACGTAGCTATAATGCGCGAATTTGTCGGAATAGTATAAACAGGTCTAGCGAACAAGAATTTAACTAGTTTAAATTAATCGGATATGTTGTTGTTGTTGGATTATTTGCGAATGTACGTACAAAGGTCTGGAAAGTGGCCCATTTAATGGGGTGGCCTATCCAAGTGGGAGATGGGTTATATAATAATAACTTAATATTTTAAAGTTTTTTTTTTTTTTTTTTTTTTTTTTTTTTTTTTTTTTTTTTTTTTTAAATATTTGATCTAATTATTAAAACTTCGTACGTTTAATAATATAACGCAAAATATTTTTTTAAATATAAATAATATATATTTATATTAAATCATCGATTTTTTGCTATACGCTCGTTTTAACAGGCTAAAATAATTAATATTAAAAAGCTAAAGCTTATATATTACGAACCAACAAGTGGAGGCTTGACGGCAGGGCCTAGATGGAGAGGAAGCACGGACTAGGAGGGGCACGTGATTTTTAAAATTACGAAGTGAATCGTGATCTGTGCTGTAAACGTAGTAATCTTTACTATGTTAAAAGTAAAAAGCGTAAATACTATTATAAAAATTACTGTTATAAAAGTAATTTAAAGGAATAAAAAAATATATATAAAAAAAGGGAGTTTTTTCTATAACTAATTATTTATTTATTATTATTTTATTTATGTTTATAGTTAGTTTTTGGAAATAATTATAAAAGATTATTTTTTACGAAGTAGTTAACTTAAAATATTATTGTTTTTATTGCTTATAATATTATTTTTAACGTATATTTTAAATATAATCTTAAAAATATTTTCGGTTATATTTTAAATATTTATAATTTAAATATTACGAAAACATATATAGTGTTAAATATTAATATACGTTTTGTAATATTTTAAATAGTTTTATTTTATATTAAGCGGTTAATTAAAGTAATATTAAACTATAGCTATTTATTACGAATTTATTAATAATTTAGTTATAAACGTTAATAGCGATTTAAATAACGGTAACGAAATTAATAGAAAAAAACACGATATAGTGGTAAATAATTTTGCAATTTTTAGTGTAAAAAATTAATAGTTACGAATACGATTTAAAAAGTTAATTAGTTAATTAAATATTATATTTAGATAGTTTAAAACTACGGTAAGCATTAATATTAAAAAAACTAAGCTTAGTAAAAATTTAAAGTTAGCTAAACCGCTTAAGTTTAAAAAAAAACTGAATTAATTTAAAAGACTTTTGGCATAAATTAAAGCTTATTAGTTATTTTATTAAGAAATATTTAAAAATAGCGATAAAAAATTAATTATATAGTATTATTATTAAAGAAAAAAGGCGTTAGTTTAGTTTAAATTTTAATTATTAAAAGTTACGTTTAAAGCATAAAAAAACTAGACTTTAAATACGAAAAAAATGTTTATTTTATATAAAATATTTAAAAACGCATTAAAAGCGGTGTTTTTAAATTTAATAAAAAAACGATAAAAACAAAATAAACTATAAAATTTATAATAAATAAAATTAACATCGGCTTATACGGTAAAGCTTTAAAAATTTTTAGTTTTTATTAATATTAACGATAAAGTAAAAATTATAATATTTTATAGTAAATTTAAAAATAATGTTAGAAACGAAATTGTTAAAATAAACTAATTAGCGAAGTTTATAAATTATAAAATTAAGGCGATCGAAATTAATATTTATTAATATAAACGACAAAAAAAAAATTTACGCTCGGTATAGACAAAAATTAATTATAAGTTTAATTAAAAAAAAAAAAACGATAATAATTTACGGCATATAATATTTATGTAAAATTAATAAAGTTTAACGTGATGTAATAAAGAAAAAAAAAATAAAAAAAGTCGAAAAAAACAGTTAAGTGCTATAATTATAATAAGCTTAGATATTACGCTAAAAATTACGATAAAAAATTATGTAAAAATTTACGGGTATTTAAAATTAAAATATTTAAAACGAAAAAAAAAAAGTTAATAAATTAATATAATAAAAATTTAAAAGTTAAATAAAATAATAAAACATTTATTAAAAATTAAATAGTATAAAAAGAATTATAAACGCTAGTAAATTAATTAATAATATAGTTATATTTAAAACGAACGGTAAAAAAAATTTATAAATAAATTGTTTAAAACGAAAAATAGTTTACCGATAGTTAAAAAAAAAATACGATTTAAAAAAACTGTACGTTTAAAATACGGCTTAATAAAAGTAGTATAAATTTTAAAATAAAAACTTAAAGCTATAAAAATAATTATAAAATAAATTTAATAAAAATTATAACATAAAGTTTTTATTACGTTAAACGAATAAAAAAATGTTTAAATTTAAAGCGAATAGTTAAAACTAAATTAAAAAAAAAAGATAAAAAAACTTTAATTTAAATAAAAAAGGGTAAAACGAAAAATTGTATAATTTAAAAAACAATAAAAAATATTTTAAAAATTATATTAAATATAAAAATACGATAAATAACAATAAACTAATATATATATCGAAATATTAAAAATAAAATAATATATAAACGTAATTAGTTTAACAAAAAATGATTAAAAAAAATTTAAAAAGTTTTTATAAAATTTATAATTATTAAATTAACGACGAATAATTAAACTAATTAATATATAAAGCGATAATTTAAAAAAAAATTATGCTATATATATAAAAAACAAATTTCGTATAAAATAAAAAATAATAGTTTTAATTAAAATAAAAATATAATAAAAGCTTAATATTAAATTAAAGTAATAGTTTTTATATCATTATAAAAAATATAAAAATATAATAATCAAAGCAAATATTAATGGTTTAAAAATAAAAAAATTTAATATTTTTATTTTAATTAATCGTTTATATAATAAAATTATATTTAAAAACAATAACAAACGATTATAATTATGTTATAAAAAATATTACGAAATATTATAAATAAACTATATAATATATTGTTTATATATTTTATAAAGTTTTTTAATATAAAAATAAAAAAATAAAAATTAAAAAAATAATCATAAACGATTATTTTTTATTTATAACCGTCGAAAAAATAATAAATTGGCAAAATTTATAAAAAAACAAAACCGACGATAAATTTATTAATAAATAAAAAACGACAAAAAGCAGTTATAAAACGAAATTAATAACTAATTTATAAAGCTTTTAAATTTTTATATAAAATAAAAACAAGGTTTAAAAAAAATAATTAATAGTAAACGTATTTTATAATAAAAAAAAACTAAAAGCTTTATTTAATTTAAGCGTTTACGAAAGTTTTATTTTTTTAAATTTAATTAACGAATTAAACTTAATATAAACTAAAGAAAAAAAAGTTTTAAATATTTACGACTTTCGATAAAAAATTATAAATTATAATAATGGAAAAATTATACGAAAAATTGCAAAGTTTTTAATAATTATTTAAAATTATTTAAAACGTTTTGAATTTAATATTATAAAAATATTATACGATATAATATTAAAGTTAGCTTAATTACGGAAAAGCAATTTTAAAATAAATTAAAAAACTGGCCGTTTTTAGTAAATATTGCTTAATATAAATAAATTAATAAAAAATTTACGATTAAAATATTAAAAAAGTACGTTAAATTTAAAAGCTTATTTACAAAAAAATATAGCAAAAAAACAAAGCTATTAAAATATAATAAATACGATTATGCGATTAATTTAAAAAAAATATATATTTTAAAGTTTTTTAACTAACACATCTTTTATTTAGATGGGCTACCTAATTAAATGGGCCACTTTCTAGACCTTTGTACGTACATTTGTAAATAATCTAATAATAATATATCCGATTAATTTAAACTAGTTAAATTTTTGTTCGTTAGACCTGTTTATACTGTTTCGACAAGTTCGTATATTATAGCTACGTTTGCTGTAAGTTTTATAGCACCCGACGCGAGTTTTTTTTTTTTTTGTACGATAAACGAACCGACAAACGAACCGACGAACGAGCCGACGAACGAACCGATAAACCTATATAAAACGAATAATTGTTTATTATATAAAAAGCAAAGAATTTACGGGCTTTACGGGCTTTGTGAGCGTTAAGGGGCGTGGTTGTGTAGGTTTGTTAGTTCGTTTGTCGGTTTGTTTATCGTACGAAAGCTCGCGTCGGGATTCGCGTCAAAACTCGCGTCGAGACTTGCGTCGAAACTTGCGTCGGGTGCTATAAAACTTGCAATAAACGTAGCTATAATGCGCAAACTTGTCGGAATAGTATAAACAGGTGTAGCGAATAAGAATTTAATTAATTCGAATTAATTGTTTATATTTTCGGTTCGTTCGTCGGTTCGTTTATCGGTTCGTTCGTTGTACAAAAGGAAAAAGGACTCGCGTTAAGTGCTATAAGACTTGCAGTAAACGTAGCTATAATATGCGAACTTGTCGGAACAGTATAAACAGGTCTAGCGAAAAAGAATTTAACTAGTTCGAATTGATCGGATATGTTATTGTTAGATTATTTGCGAATGTACGTACGAAGGTCTAGAAAGTGGCCCATTTAATTAGGTGGCCTATCCAAGTGGGAGATGTATTATATAAAACAAATACAAAATAAAGGAAAAAATTGCGTAAATATTTAAATAAAAATTTAAAGAAAAAATTTATATAATATTTTAAATTATCGGTAGTAGCATTAATATTATAAATATTAAAAAAACTAAAAAAAAATAATATACAAAAATAAAAAAATTATAAAAATTAGCGATATTTTAACTTTATTATTATTAAAAATAAAAAATTTATATTATATATAAACGATTTAAAAAATTGTTTTAAAAAAGCTAAATAAATAACGATATTTAATATTTTAAAAACTTATTATTATATTAAAATTAAAAAAAGCAACGAATAAAAAATAACGTTTATTATAAAATATAAATTATACAAATTTTTAATAATAGATTTTAGTTTTATTAACGTATTAATAATAGTTTAATTAATAATTAGAAATATATTACGTAAATTTATTAATAAATTCGTAATAATATATTTAAATAATATTTTAATTTATTTAAAAATATTTAAAAAATATAAAAAATATATATAATAAATTTTTTAAATATTACAAAAAGTAAAGTGAAAAATATATTTAAAAAAAAGTAAATTTTATAAATAGTAAGCAAATTCTTTTAAAAAAATACAAATTTAATAATTTAAACTAAAAATAATAAAAAACTAGCTTATATTAAAAAATATTAATAATATACGGTTATTTATAAAATTTACGAATTTTATATATATATTTATTAAAAATTTTAAAAAAATCGCAGCGGTTTTATAAATTTAACTAAAAAAATAAACTTTTTTAATAAATAAAAAAAAAAAAAAAAACCTTTAATATATTTAAAAATGCGGTTTTAAACAATTTAATATTTAAATTACCCGATTTAAATAAAAAATATAAAATAAAAATCGACGTTAATAACTACGCTATAAAAAAATAGTTAATTTAATAAAACGAAAACAGCAAACTATATTTAATAACATTGTTTTTAAAAAAGTTTTTAAAACTTAAATTAAACTATTAAATTTATAATAAAAAATTTATAGCAATAATTAAAACATTTAAACAATAAAAATATTATTTAAATAATATTAACACATCTTTTACTTAAATAGGCCACTTAATTAAATGGGCTATTTTCCAGACTTTTATACGTATATTCGTAAATAATCTAACAATAATATATTCGATTAATTTAAATTAGTTAAATTTTTATTCGCTAAACCTGTTTATACTGTTCCGATAAGTTTGCATATTATAGCTACGTTTGTTGTAAATTTTATAGTACCCGACGCAAGTTTTTTTTCTTTTTATACGACGAACGAACCGACGAACCAACCGACAAATAAACCGATAAATTTATATAAAACGAATAATTATTTATTATATAAAAAGCAAAAAATTTACGGGCTTTACAGGTTTTATAAGCGTTAAAAAGCGTAGTTGTATAAGTTTATCGGCTTGTTCGTTAGTTTGTTTATTATACAAAAACTCGCGTTAAAATTTGCGTCGAAATTTACGTTAAAACTTGCGTTAAAATTTGCGTCAAATGTTATAAAACTTATAATAAATATAATTATAATGCGTAAACTTGTCGGAATAGTATAAACAGGTTTAGCGAATAAAAATTTAATTAATTCGAATTAATTGTTTATATTTTCGGTTCGTTCGTCGTGCAAGAGGAAAAAGGACTCGCGTCAGGTGCTATAAGACTTGCAGCAAACGTAGCTATAATATGCGAACTTGTCGGAACAGTATAAACAAGTCTAGCGAACAAGAATTTAACTAGTTTGAATTAATCGGATATGTTGTTGTTAGATTATTTGCGAATGTACGTACGAAGGTCTGGAAAGTGGCCCATTCAATTAGGTGGCCCATCCAAGTGGGAGATGTGTTAACAATATTATTATATTAATAATAAAAATTTAAATAAAAAAATTGTTAAAACTATAAAAATAGTTATAAGAAAAATTTATATTTATTTAGTAAAAAATAAAAAAGTACCATGATAAAAACAGATTGTTAAAGCTAATTTAAAAAAAAAAATTTATTTTTTAAAACGTAATATTTAAACAAAACGCAGTAATAAAAAACTCGATTTTAAAAATATTAGACTTTTTAAAATTAAAAAAATGTTTTCGCCGGTAACGTATAAATTAAAGTTATTAAATATTATAGTTATTTAATTAATCTTTTATATAGTATTATTAATTAAAGCGTATTTAAACGTTACGTTAAAAATTTAACTAAAAGTAAACGAAAATAAAGATATTTACGAGGTAAAAAAATTTTTAAATTTACGATAAGGTAAAAAAAAGTTTAAATATTTTATTAAGTAGAAAGGTTATATATACGCTAAAATTACGTAGGAATTAAAAAAGTATTTTATAAATATAAAAGATTTTGTTAAAAATTTTTACTGATAGTATTTTAACCGACCGAAACTAAAAAATTAGGGTTAATTACGAAAAAATCGGTTGTTTTTAGATTAAACTTAGACTAATTAGTATTAAGAAGAATTTTTAAAAACTAGAAATTTTTAAAAAAGAAGTTTTCGTAATTATTTAAAGCAGGAAAGACCCTATTTTTTTTGTTTAGTTTAACTATATTTTATTAAAATAGTTTAGACTTATGTTTTTTTATTTTAGCACGAATACATAATATACGTGTTAAGCGGTTAGTTACGGCAGCTAGTTTAAACTAAATTTTAGTTATTTATTTGTAAAAGTTAAACAGGTTTTCGTTAGTTTCGTTTTTTTTTAAAGTTTAGTTTGCGTTGTTATTTTAAAACTTCAGTAAAAAAAAACGCTACTAAAACGCTGTCGTAAAAGTAACTACGGCGAATATATATTTTATAACGACTAAAGTTTTTTAAGATAAAAAAAAAAAAAAAAGTTATGTTAAAAATAAAAAGTATAAAACATGTTAGCTAGTATATTGTAAGAAATAGCGTAAAAGTATAAAACGGCTCGTTCGTTGGTTTTAAAAAACCGTTTAGAAAGATTACGACGGGTACGTGATTTTTATATACGGTTAGGCATATTTTAAAAATTTAAGAAGTAGGAAAGAGATTTACCGATTAGTTTATTAAAAATAATAAAGTTAGAAAAAAGGGGATAATATTATAAATTAATAAGTAAAAGCCTAACGGCAAAGCTTAAATAAAAAAGAAATACAGATTAAAAGAGGTACGTGATTTTTTAAATTACGAAGTGAATCGTAATTTACGCAATAAACGTAGTAATTTTTATTATGTTAAAAATAAAAAGCGCAAATACTATCGTAAAAATTATTGTTATAAAAGTAATTTAAAGGGATAAAAGAATAAATATAAAAAAAAGGAGTTTTTTATGTAATTAGTTATTTATTTATTACTATTTAATTTATATTTATAGTTAGTTTTCAAAAATAACTATAGAAGATTATTCTTTACGAAATAGTTAACTTAAGATATTATTATTTTTATTGCCCGTAATACTATTCTTAACGTATACTTTAAATATAAACCTAAGAGTATCTTTGGTTATACTTTAAGTATTTATAACTTAAATACCACGAGAGCATATATAGTGTTAGATACTAGTGTACGCTTTGTAACATTATATAATAAGTAAACCGGTATATATAAAATAATAGTATTATATTTTTTTACGTATAATTTAAATTTAGTAAAATAATAGTTTTGTAGCTGTTAAAATTAATAAATAGTAAAAACTTTTCGTATAACTAGTTATATATTTATTAAAATACCGAATTTAATTTAAACTTCGTTTATTATTTATTTAACCGGTTTTTATTATTATAATAATTTGATCGCTCGATAATTATTTATTTATATATTAAAACTAAAAATAAGTTTTTTTTGCTAAAACAATATACGACGAAATTATAAAGCCGTTGATACTTAGTTACAAGGGGTGTTAGCTGGCGACACCTGTATTAGGAGTGCCTAGTATTAGGAGTGCCTATTATTGTAGGCTGCTATTCAGCACAGACCCTGTAGATTAGATAAGGGTGGATAAAACCAAGCCCTGACCTAGGGCTTCGCAATTCCTACTTCTTTACATTTAGATCATTAATTTTACTACTATTCACATGTATCCCTAAATACCACCTTTTAGCCGTATAATTTAATATTTTAAAATATATTTAATTATTCGCGGTTATTTTATATTATAAATTTTAGTTACTTACGTCGGTCGGAAATTATAATAACTATTTTAAACGACATTTTAATTATAAAGCTAATGTTGTTAAAATTATAAATATTATTTTTAATAATATTAAACTAAACAACTATTAATCGTATAAAATTAAACTCTTATAAATACGTATTAAATTCTTTATAAAAAACTTATTAATAATCGATTTTTCGATTAAAACGCGTTTAAAAAATTAGTTAGCGTCGTATAAAATTAAAAGCTTAATTAAAACTAACCGCAATCGCGTTGCTTTTACGAAAAAAAAAATTAGCTATATTTTTAATACTATTTAATTAAAACAAAAACAATCGCGCTATTAAATCGATTATATATTATATAATTAATTGTTTTTTTAGTTTAATTAATTTATATAATAATAAACATATATTTTGCCGTAAAAATAAACTAAATTAGCGGTTTTTTAACGTTTTTTAAAAAAAATTATAAATCTACGCTATACGATTAACAGTTAATTTTAAGTTACGTTTAAAAATTTATAATATAAGCTGTATATTTATTTTATTTTAATTGTATAGCATTATTAGTGGTTAAAAAAATTGTAAATATTACATATTCGTACAAAAGTGCTAGGTAGCTAAAAAAAGGCTTGTATTAAAAATAAGCTTGTGTAACACGTTAAGCTAATTTTAAAATTATATCGTAATAAGTTATTTTTATATTATTAAGCGTAAAACGTTTAAAATAACTTTAATATAAAACTTTGTTTTATTATTATTAAAATATATATTAAAATCTTTTTAAATTTTGTTTTTTTCTTTAAAACTATAAATGGCGTAAATCTTTTACAATTTTATTAAGTTTTTTTATTAAAATCTTTGGTTTTTTTTATTTTTAACCTTTTTTAGCATTTGTTTACAAATTTGTTTTGCTTTTTATTAAGCACCGCTTAGTTTTCGTAAATTTATTTTTTTATTTTTCCGTTTAAATCGCTATTATATTTCGTTTTTATTTTATTAATTTCTTAACTATATACTTTAGAATTTACTATTTGGGTTTTTAATATTTGTAAAAAAATTTTTTTTTTTTTTTTTTTTGCAGTTTTTAATAATATATTTTAGTTTATTAAAGTTATGATATTTACTAGTTTTTTTCGGCATTAAGCTTTTTTAATTTTATATAAATATTATAAATTATTAATTGTTATTTTTATTTTTTTTTGCTGCTATTCGTTTTGTTTTAGATTTTTTTTGCTTATAATTTTTATTGTCGTTTTTAACGCCAAACATTAATTTAAATAGCCGAAATAATATAATTTATAAACTTTTCAGCTTATAAAAGCTTAATAATTTCGTCTTTAACTTTATTTTTAAATTTATTAACAACATTATATTTTTAACTTAGTTATTAATATTAAATATTTTAAATTTGACAAACTTTTATAGTATAAATAGACGTAGCTTTTATAGTTTATTTTGAATTTGTCGTTTTTTTTAAAAAAGAAATTTAAAAGTAAATTTTTAATTTTGTTTTTAAATAATATATAGTTTACAAAAATTTTATTTTGTATTTTCTGTCTAATTATTTCGGTTTTTAATAATTGCTTTAAATATATGCGGTTTAAACTAAGTTAATGTTTTATTATTTAATAAAAAAGCAGCGTAAAATTCTTTTGTTTTTGTTTTTAAACGCGTTTAAATAATAATATTAATATAATATTTATTATTAATATTATACTTTGCTTTAAATACGTTAAATTAGCTTTTAAACGTAATAAAGTTTTGTTAAAATTAAACGACGTTATTAAATAAATTCAATTTCTTTTTAAATAAATATAGTTTAATATTATTTTAATTAACTGCTTAACGTAAAACAAACCTATTTAAAACATCACGAAAAGTATTTTAATATTTACTATTAAATTTTTTTCGTAGTGATTACAAAATATAAATGTTTAAAATATAAACTAAATATAATATTACGAACAATAAAATAATAGCGTAAAATAATTAACTTTTTTGTAAAAAAGTTTTTTACAGTTATTTTTAAAAATTAACTATACTTATAAATTAAACAATAATAAATAAATAACTAGTTATATAAAAACTTTTTTTTTCTTTATATATTTATTTTATTATTATTATAACGTCCGTAAATTTTTTAAATCTTTTAAATCTATATTGCGTAACCAAGCCCTTGGTCTCTTAGCTTCCCTTTATCAAGATGCTATTTAAGCGGCCTCGTTCCTTTTCTTGTTATTGGTTTTTAATATATTATTTCGAATAATTTAATTAAAGCCAATTTATTATTTTAATATATTAAAAATAATTCGTATAATATAAAAATGGTTTTTTATCACTTATTTAAAAAACTATAAATTAAATAATATATAATAAAATTTAATAAATTTCCTACTTAAATAAGCAACTTAATTAAATGGGCTACTTTTTAAACCTTCGTACGTATATTCGCAAATAATCTAATAATAATATATCCGATTAATTTAAACTAGTTAAATTTTTATTCGCTTAACCTGTTTATACTATTCCGATAAGTTTGCGGATTATAGCTACGTTTATTATAAGTTTTATAGCACTTAACGCGAGTTTTTTTTCTTTTTATACGACGAACGAACTAACAAATAACCTAACGAACGAACCAAAAATATAAACAATTAATTCGAATTAATTAAATTTTTATTCGCTAAACTTGTTTATACTATTTTAATAAATTTACGTATTATAATTACGTTTGCTATAAGTTTTATAGCACTAAACGTAAATTTCGACGCGAGTTTTGACGCAAGTTTCGACGCGAATTTCGACGCGAATTTTTTTCTTTTTTGTACGATAAAAAAACCGACGAACGAGCCGATAAACTTATAAACTTATATAACTACGTTTTTCAAAGCCCGTAAATTTTTTGCTTTTTATATAATAAATAATTATTTGTTTTATAATCGCGTTTATTTTATTATCGGTTCGTTCGTCGGCTTGTTCGTCGGTTTGTTCGTTGTATAAAAAGAAAAAAAACTCGCGTCAGGTGCTATAAAACTTGCAGTAAACGTAGCTATAATACGCAAACTTGTCGGAATAGTATAAACAAGTCAAGCGAATAAAAATTTAACTAGTTTAAATTAATCGGATATGTTATTGTTAAATTATTTATAAATATACATACAAAGGTCTAAAAAGTGGCCCATTTAATTAAATGGCCTATTTAAGTAAAAAATGCGTTATATTATATATTATTTTTACGTTATTAAAAAAAAGGAACATTTTATAAAGTAAATTTTATTAAAAAATAAAATTTTTTTATTGTATATAAAGCAAAAAATTTATAAATATTTTAAAACTTAATTAAATAAACAAAAATTAAAAAATCGTTAAAATAGTCGTTATATATACATATAAAAAAAAAAAAAAACTCGCGTTTAACGTTATAAAATTTATAATAAACTAAATCATAATATATAAATTTATTAAAACGGTATAAAAACGTTTAATAAGTTAAAGTTTAATTAATTTAAATTAATTATATATATTATTATTAAATTAGTTATAAATACATATATAAAAGTTTTAAAAAAATAACTTATTTGCTTATATAGCTAACTTAAGTAAAAAATGCGTTAGTTAAAATGCCGAAATAAAAATCAAAAACATATTAAAAATGAAATAAGGTTTAAACTAATTTTAACTTATTTATTAAATTTAAAAAACCTAATAAAGCGTATTATATAAAAAAGCAGTTAAAAGGCTTAAAAAAATAATATATTCGTTATAAAACAAAGAAAAATAACGAAGATTATTAGCGGTTTAAAAACATTCTATTAATATAATGTTACCGGCAGCAACGATGGAACAACTCTCTCTCTGCTTGCGGATAAGTCTGACAATATTGACCCGGGTTTTTCAACTTTGTTCCTCTCTACGGCGCATGCGTACCGGTGGATTCGAATTAACGTGGACGATATCATCAACAACGTTAATAGAAATAGCGCGACCTAGGCTGCCGGAATTATTGAGGTGACCATTTATGGACAATGATTATTATTTCACGGCGTAAGAGCTGCGTATAAGGTCTGAAGTTATTGAAGGCGGCGGTGAAACCAATGATTTAAGAAGTTGGTAATTATCCACCCATAAGCACGTGGATGATTTGGGATCAGTTGATGCTGTATTCAGAAGCTCTAGAATCTAAGTTCTACCGGACTAAGGTTAAGCCACTCCGTGGCTCCACCTAGGCGTGACAACTGCCCAAAGCATTTCCCACTAGTTAAGGGACAATAGAAGATAGCCTATCATACAAAACAGCAGTATTATAGGAAGTAGTTCCGCTGAAGGTACTTCGAGCCTCGTAATACGCGACTAGGTTCGACTGTATAGGTGATCGTTTATTAGCTCTAACCAGGGATTTGCGTGAAAAGGGAGGTAGAAACGCTCTCTGGGTGGTCGGCATGCAAGGTGACTCGAATCCTGCGGCCTTCTACGGGCGATTAAGGCGCTTATGATTTTGCGAGGCTGAAGTTACTTCATCGCCGCTAGGGTTGGACTATCAACTATGATAGGAGGGGTTAAGCGGTATAGGTTGCACGAATAAAGAAGAGCGTTAGTAAACAGAAGTGCCTCCGCTCTAACGCTGCTACACGAGGTGCTCAAATAATGCCGTATTAAAATGCCGTAAAATATAAACCGTAATTGGTCTCCATGTACCGATTGTTAGCTCTAGTCTTGAAGAAGATTTTCTAATAGTACATCTAAATCGAAAGAGTCATTGTTGATCAAATAAAACATAGGTACATCTAACGAGTGAGGAACTAAAAAAATAGCAGTCTTTCTTAGTTGCACTTATCTTCATATACTCTGCTCTAGTTTATAGTGTCGGTCCATGGATATAAATACTCCAGCTCATTCAGGGCTGAATGGAACTTCATAGGGGTCAGGGAAAGTATAATTGACGTCACTACCAGAAAATATGCTGTATAGTAACGTACTAGCTGGGCTTGGACATTTTCCGGACTGCAGGAACTTCTTTCCTATCGTACCGAAAGGCTCATTGGGGACTGAACGATTCTGTTAGATATTTAAATGCATAGTACAGAGTTTAAACATACTGGTAAAGGATGTGTGACCATCCCCGTGTCGTACAACGAATGTCACGAGATTAAGGTCAAGCTGCGTCAAGTCGAAGAGAGACCATTCAATCGGAGCACTGGGTTCACGGTTAGATCATGTAGACCATCTCATGGGAGTGGAGGGATTTTACTCATTATCAAAGTCGGCAGCTATTAGCACTGTTGGCTTGGCGATAATCTGAGGAGTCTCCCGGTTCACGTGGAATGGCCAACCGGAACAATAAAGCTGTATCACGATTAAACACTTTTGACAACCCTTAGGCGCAGAAGAACTTACTTGGAGCTGCCAGACACTTGTCATTCCAATTCCCGTTTCGTCAAGCTTCAAAATTAGTTGTAGTCATCCATACCGGATCGTTTCAAGCCTTACAGAAATTGCCTCATCGTACGAACTTTTGAAATCCTCGTATGTAATACTATTATACTCTTGATTCCATGTTAACTACCTAGCAAGGTGAGATGATACGTTTGAACATACCGAAGTCCCCGCATTCAAGCGGCAGAGCCACAATAGATTCAATTGTCAAGGGCTCGTCTTGTAGAAACGAAGACAGATTGCCGGCCAACGCCATTTGAAGCGAGGCAGCGAAGGAGGCGAAATCAGGTGTGCCGGAGAATTGGCCTGCGAGAGCTGACTGTAATACTGTGGCTGGAATTATGTCGGAGGCATTGGATTTACCATTTGCCTCCTGATCTTGGGCTCGTTGAATAATAGTTTTAATGGCCTGTAACGTTAATACTTGATCAAGACTCGCTTTATTGCTTTTTTTGTACACACCCGAGGAATGCTACCCCTGCCCTGCGTCTTGAGTTGACAGGAGTCGTTGTCCTGGCAATAGGTGTCTGCTCGTAGAACAGCTCGGTTAATAGCCTTTATACCGTCCAGGCTCTTGTCGCGGAGACTCTAGTCTCTTAGTTAGCGGAGCGTATTACAACTGCTACAATGAGGGGACAAACTCTGCCATGTGGAACAATAGCATCTAACACGAGCTTGTCGATTCGAGAAGGGAATGCGGCGGTGTATTGCTGGGCACGATACGTGCCACTAATAACCTTAATCAGATTCAAGGTGCCAGGAAAGCATTGTTTCAAAGTGATACTTACTATGAGAGCCCTATGAAGGAAACCCTGTCATAGCCAAGTGCTTTTCGGATCTGTTCGTAGTCTTGAACCACCTCTTTTGTCCCGACATGCTCAATAATTCCAGCAGGAGAACTGGAGCCAATCCAAGATTGGAACATAGCAGCGGATGCTTGGTGATACATGTCGAATTCTTTTTGGTTCTGGGGACTGAGCAATGTTTAGGTATCTGATCATGTAAAGAAGAAAATGTGGTAACGCACTATGAGACTGGCAAATTGTTGAAAGTCTGGAGGGATACATTCAATGGATTGGAGCTATATGTGCCTCTAACATCCATCACTGTCATACATGTTAGCCTTCCATTCTAGAACGGTATGGGCTATACAGAAAGGGAGGTACGGACTCATCAAATCATAGTCTTCTAGGCCCTGGAATTCCTCTGTCAGGTTTAAGGCCATTTCCCACGCTAGAACAGCGACAGGATCACTTCCTCCTGGGTTGCTGGCCAGCGAAACAATTAGCTTATATATTCGACTCGGTAGAGGTTATTTAACGTACACGAAAATTGCGCCTTTTGGCTTCTGAGGCCGATGCATAGCTATTCCAAGCGTGATGTTGTTTGTAGAGCTATAAGGGCCGCTGTAATCCATTGGAACACTAATCCGGCCGCATCGGAGAGTCTCCGGGAGATTCATCAACTCTGTTGTGTTGAGGGCTAATGTTGAAGGTACGTGGTCACGGCAGTTAACCCATTGGATCGGGTGGATATGGCCGTGAATAGGCCCTGCAAATAGAGCAAGTAAAATGTCAACAAATATGCAGTAAGTTGGTCTTCCCATAGTGAAACGTCGTTTCGTCCGTGTGCCTTCTCACAGCAGTCAACTTTCCAAGGAAAATTTGGTTGGTATTAAAGCCGGAAAGTGACAACTAAAGAATCATGAGAGTAAAGCTCAAGGCAGATGAAATATGGCGATTGGTCAGTTCGTAATCCTTTCGCTAGAAAGTGATACTGCGTGTTCAGCAACAGGGATTGATCTATTTGAGGAATATGGAGGCTGTGCCCATGACCGCTGACTAGTTGTGTGCTCTCTCGTAAGTTCTTCCGTCGAGGCGGGTCAATTATTAAGTGTCACATACAAAATGGCAATCCACACCAATTAACCATTTTTACAGCAAATTCAAACTTAAATACAACGCTAATAAACATAATCAAGGCAAAGGGCTAATATACAGACTTATAAATACGTAAGTCACACTTAAAACAGCAACTGAAATAACACCGGAACCGGTGTTTTTAGGTGTAAATTAGCTGTTAAAGTGGTTATTTAATGTAGAATGCATGTTTTATATGTAACACTTAATAATTGACCCGCCTTGTCCGCAAACACCACCGTTACACCCCGGCCGGTACTTTCGTCAAGGACAGAAGCTAGCATACAAGATCCTGGAACAGGTGTAGAGTAGGCGGATAGTGCCGAGGGCGCTAGGATAACAGCTTCATGCGAGGACTGTTAAGGCTGAGTCAAATTTACCCTTAATAGTGAGAGTAGCGATTAAACGGATCGTTGTTTAACCCGCTGTTAGCTGCACGCGTTAATCTCGCAATATTTTAGTTGAACCATTTATTATATAAGCTCGCGAACACAATGCACGCCGGGTAATAGTTATAGATGTTTGCAAAGGTGGCTCGATCTTTACTAAATAAGCCCTCGAAATGATCGCACCAACCCGGTATTAATACCCTTGCTAAGGCTGCTGCCTGCTACCTGCGGCTATGTTTCACTCCCTACAACTGCCGGGGTCTTTAAATTAAAGCCTACGAAGGGCATAGCTCGCATGCATACCTAACCGCACTGACCAGGATTTGCAACGCGCCCCATCTGCAATAAATTTTACAACAGCCCTATATAGTTCTATAACTTATAATATATTACAAACTATAGTTAAAAATAGAGAAAAATCATTTTTAAATAAGGCCTATTATAATATTAATTTTAATATTTTTTATGGAATTATATATATTAGTTAAAGTTTATAATAGTTATATTTATAAAAAGGGTTTATAATAAATTTATTTTAAAACTTATTAATAACTTTTTATATAAAATAAATAAAAATAAACGACTAGCAGCATTTTACTATTTAATAAAAATAAAGCGGTAATTAAGTAAAAAAATATTTTATATATAAAGTAGGTATTTTTTAAAAATTATCTAATGTTAAAAAAGTAGATTGTAACATGTTGCCATACAAATTATTAGCAACATTGTTAAGGCTATATTAAACTATTTATTAAGTGAATAAAATATTTATAAACTTAGAACTGTACCAAAAAATAAATAAAAATTAAAAAAGCTAAATAACGTTAAAACTATAATTTTGCGATTTTATTTAATTAAGATATTTAAAGTTAAACTTTTTACTAATAAAATTTATAGTGTAAAATATTAAACTCTAAAAATAATCTGTATAAAAATTGTAGAAATACGCAGTTTTTTTTATTAATTTTATTATTATCTTTTTTTAACTGTGATTAAAGTTATACTTTAATAGGTATTTTATTTATTTAATCATTTAGTTTTTTATAGCTAAAAAATGCTCAAAAAATGTTATTAGCTAATTTTACTTATAATAAAGCATATATATATAGTTAAAATATAAAAAAATCGTTTTTTAATAAAGATTTAAACAATATTAATTTTACTATTTTTTTTTAGAAAAAAATAAATAAGGGTTTTTAAGCTTATTAAACTTAAATAATTTTAAAATATTATAACTTATTGTTTTTAACATTAGATAATTTTTAAAAAATACCTACTTTATATATAAAATACTTTTTTATTTAATTATTATTTTACTTTTATTAAATAATAAAATGCCGCTAATTACTTATTTTTATTTATTTTGTATAAAAAGTTATTAATAAGTTTTTAAAATAAATTTTATCATAAAATCTTTTTATAAATATAGCCGTTATAAGCATTAATTAGTATATATAATTATATAAAAAATATTAAAATTAAAATTACAATAGGCTCTATTTAAAGATGATTTTTTTTCATATTTTTAACTATAGTTTGTGATATATTATAAGTTATAGAACTATATAGGGCTGTTGTAAAATTTATTGCAGATGGGGCGCGTTGCAAATCCTGGTCAAGTGCGGTTAATGTATTGTCTGCAAGGACTAACAGTAGATAATATTACTACGGTTTAAAGGTTCCACGTTCTCTTAATATCTACCTTGGAAGCGTTGCAATGTTAATTTATTCCAATCGTTAACACATTACTAGCGCTGTCTTGTGGTATGAGCTTGAACTGGTTAATAATGCATTTATAAAAACACGGTTTATGAAAGCCTTATTTATGCAAAGTTCACGAAATTTGTTTCACAGCCTCGCTTATTAATAAAGGATAAATCGCAAATCTAGTAATTAACAGCGACCTAAATTTATTTTAGACGAACATTAGTTATTCAGCAGGATATAATTAAAATCAAATTTAAAAGTAAACTTTAAATATTAAAAACGTAGTATTTTCTTTTTAAAAAAAGTGGAACTTTATAAACTTTAAAAAACTTTTAAAATTATTTGTTATATAAACTAAGTTTAAGCTATTAATTAGTCTTTAATTATAATAATACTGTTAATTATTTAAGTGTTTATTTAAAATTAAACGTAATTTAACGTCTTTTGCACTTTTAATTAATAATAAATAGTTAATTGTTTATTATAAACGCTGAAAATAAATAAGTTTATAGATTAATAATATAAATATATAAATTATTATAATAAAAAAATATAAAAATGTTGCTAAAAAATATATTTAAATAAACTTGCGTAAATAAAAACAAAGTTTAATAAAACAAAATAATAATAGTAATAATAATAATAATAATAATAATAATAATAATAATAATAATAATAATAATAATATATTACAAACCAATAAAATAGTAGCCAGGGATTAGGCTATAAGACAAGCCTAAAAAAAACAACACAGACGTTAAGTAGTCATGTAATAAATCACTAAGATTATAATAGTGATTTAAATAAGCAGGAACGGCAAGATCACAGTAGTAATCTAAATGAGCTAAAGCGGCAAGATTATAGTAGTAATTTAAATACACTAAAAAACAAATCCTAAAAAAATAAAGATATAAAAACAAAAACTTTTTTATATAATTAGTTATTTATTTAACACTATTTAATGTAAGTTTATAATTACTTTTTAAAATTAGCTATTAAGAAGCATTTTTTATAAAACAGTTAATACTATATTACTTTTTATTATTTGCAATATTATATTTAAAGTATATTTTAAATATAAACTATAACAATATTTTTTAATTATATTTTAAGCATTAATGACTTTTAATATGTTAAAAATATATATAGTATTAATTACTATAATACGTTTTGTATTTTTTTAAATAGTTTTATTTTACGTTCAACGGTTAATTAAAATAATATTAAATTATATTAACGTGAAAACTAAGCGAAATTACAGGTTAAATAAAATTTATAATATAACCAAATATTGTTAAAAGAAATAACTTAAAAAAGCTTTAGCTATATTAAAAAAAAATAAACACAAAACTGGAAAATAATTTTGTTAATAAATTTAAAAAGTAATATAGTAACTTTTTAAAAAAAATTAGCAGCGTTTTAAAAATAGTTAAAAAAACACGTTAAATATAAAATATATAAAACAATAATATTACAAAGTTTATAAATAATATGTTAATTTAAAAGCTTAAATTATTTAAGCTTTTAAAATTCAATAAAATATTGAAACGATTTCGAAAGTTTTTAGCATAAATTTGCGCGTATTTACTTTATTATTAAAAATTACTTATTAATAATTACAAACGCATTTTTATTATAGCGTTTTTGCGTAAAAAAAGAACATTAATTTAGGTTAAATTGCATTTATGTTGAAAAATAATTAAAAACTAAAAGAGTTAGACAAAAAATATGAAAGTTTTTTTTTAAACCTATAAATTATTTAAAAATAAACTTAAACATTATTAATATCGGCTTACGTTATAGATTTTTAACAAATTTTAGCTGTTTTTAGTTTTAATAATAAAATTAAAATTAAAATATTTTATACTAAATTTAAAAAAAAAATTAAAAACGAGATTATTAAACCGTTTTAATTAAAAAATTTATAAATTATATTATATACGTTATTTAAATTAAAATTCGATTTTATAAAAAAAATAAAAAAAGTGAAAATCGAAAAAACCTATAAAGAAATAACATAAAATAAATTATAATAAAAAATAACAATAGTTTATAACTTAAGATATTGATATAAGATTTATAAAAATTAATATTATATAATAAAAGAAATCATTAAATAAAAAACAATTAAATGTTATAATTATAATAAAATAAAATATATTGTTAAAAATTATATAAAGAAAAAGCGTAAATGTTTAAAAATACTAAAAAATTAAAATTTAAAAGTCAAAAAAATATATTTAATACGTTAATATAATAAAAATTTAATATAATAGCGATTTAAACAAAAGATAGAAAACAATTAAATTTATAAAAAGTAATTTAAATTTTAAAAGAAATTGACGGAAATTTTCTAATAAATGTTAAAATTTTAAAAATATACGCTGTTATAGTTTCACGAAAAGAAAAAATTAAAAAAAAAAAAACTTAAATAAATATAAAAATAATATAAAAAATATGTAAAACTATAAGCTATAAAAAATCCAATATTAACAAATTTATTAATTAATAATATAGTTAAAAAATTAAAATAAAAAACGAAAAATTTATTTTTAAAAAATAATAAATTCGAAAATAAAAAAACTAGTTTAAAAATAAAAAATGTTTAAAACCAAATATTAACTATATATATAAATAATATAATTATTAAATATGCGAAAAATAGTTAAAAAATATTATTATATAAACTATTTAACGAAAAAATACCCGAGCTTTAATAAAAAAAACGGTGTTTAAAAATAACGAAAAATAGAAAATAAATTTAAAAACGAGCTAGGTAAAAATTTATAGCTCAAACAATATTAAACTATAATAAACGTAAAATAAAAGCTAAAATAAACATATAATAAACGGATATATTATAACGATAATAAAAAGCTAATATTTAAATATAAAAAATATAATAAAGTTTTATAAACAAATTATATTATATATAAAGATAAAATAGATTTATTTAAACAATTATAAAAGGCATAATTTTTCAAAAAGCTTAATAAAATAAAACTAAATAAATTTTATACAAAATAATATAATAATAAACTAATTATTATATATCGAATATTGTTTTAATGCGCTGTTTTAAAATAAAATTTTAAATATTTAGAAAAATATAAAAGTAAATTATATTTAAACGTATAACGCATCTCCCACTTGGATAGAACACCTAATTAAATGGATTACTTTTTTAAACCTTTGTACGTATATAATAAAATCCCTTATCTTTCTATTTGCAACAATGGCTAAGCTTTATAAAAAAGCCGACAGACAGCTTACTTTACGGGCTCGTAAAAATAACCCTCGTTTATTTTTCTAATGCGCTGCTAAACTATATAACGTACTTTATACAACTTTTATTTAACGATCGAACGGTTTTATATTATTTGCTAAAATACGACTACCGAAATTTAAATTAACCTAATCTGAAAAAAATTTAATCGTACGATATATTATTAATTTAATTAATCGATCGTTTTTATTTAAATATAGCGTTATTAAAAATATAATTAATTAGCTATTTAAATTACGCAAAAAACGTTTTTTAAAAAAAATTAAATTTTAAACTTTATATAAAAATAACTAAACTTTAAAACCCGATTTAATCGTTAAATTAATTATTAACGAGTTTTAAACGAAAATTTAATTAAATATTACGTTTAGTTCGTTTTTATATAAAAAATAACTATAAAAATTAAAAATTAAAAAAAAAAAATATTTATAATTTCGATAAAACTAAATTTATAATAAATTATATTACGTCCGATTTTGTTATAATTATATTAACCGTATATAAAAATTAAAAGTTTTATAATTAAATAATTTAAATTAATTTACGGTTATTTAAAATATATTATTATACGGTTATATTATTTTATTTTATATTATTTTAGCAAAACGAAACTATTTATTATTTTAATACAAAAATATTAAATTACCCGGTAATTAAAAAATTAAAACTATAAAAAATAGTTAAACGATAAATAAATAAAACTTAAATTAAATTAAATATTTTAATAAATATATAAAACGTTATATAAAAAAAAATATCGCTTATTTATTTTCGATAGCTATAAAAACTATTATTTAACTAAATTTAAACTATATTATAAAAATTATAATATTATTATTTTTTATATATTTTTGTATTTTTTTATAAGCTTTAGCTTTTTAATATTAAATATTTTAATATTTTAAAACCGTCGTACGGCAAATATGTTAAATATTTAATATATACGTATATTATATATATTAAAAAAAAGATTTTTTAACCGCGTGTTTTTATGCGTTTAACGCGTTAATAACTTTTAATAACGTACGAAAAAATTGTCAAAAAGGAAAATTAATACCGTACGATTTAAAATATATATTTTTTTAACTAAATTATCGTTTAATTATTTTGCAAATCGAATTTTTATTTTTTATTTAATAATATACTATTTTAAATAACTTAACTAAAGCTAATTTATTATTTTAATATATTAAAAAAAAATCGTATAATACGAAAATAGTTTTTTAACATTTATTATAAAAATTATAAACTAAATAACGCGTAATATAATTAACGTTATATATTATTTTACGTTATTAAAAAAAAAAGTCGCAATATTTTGCAAAACAAATTATAAGTTTAATTAACTTTATTATATAAAATAAACCTAATTATAAAATAAAAAATCTTTTACTATATAAAAAGCAAAAGATTTACGGGCATTTAAAAACGTAATTAAGCAAAAAAACTTGGAAAATGGTTAAAATAATCGTCGTACGAAAAAAAAAAAACTCGCGCCCGGCGTTATAAAATTTATAATAAACCCGGCCATAATACGCAAACTTATTAAAATAATATAAAAACGTTTAATAAATTAAAGTTTAATTAGTTTAAATTAATTATATATATTATTATTAAATTATTTACAAATATACGTATAAAGGTTTAGAAAGTGATTTATTTAATTAAATGTTTTATCCAAGTGGGAGATGCGTTATACTATAATTTATAATGTTAAATTTATATAAAATATAAAATTATAAAATATAAAAAAATTATTTTAAAAATAATTAATAAAAAGTACTTTTTATATAACTATAAAGTAATATTATTATTAAACTTTTTAAGCAAAACTAACGGATACATTATTAAGAAATAAAAAACAACTAAAAATAATTATAAAACAAAAACGACGATTAGTTTAACACGTATTTAATTTTTTATTTAAAATAAAAATAAAGCAAAAAAATAAGTAATTTATCGTAAAAACATTATTAAATATAAAAGCTTATATTAATTATTTTTTTTTCGATAAAGTTAATAATTTAAATATTAACAAAAAAAAAGAGTGTTTTCTTATATATTTATAACATTTAACAAAAAATATAAATTTTAATAAAATGTAAAATATAATAAAAAACAAATTATATAAAAAGCTGTAAAAATTTTATTAATTATTTAAAATTATTTAAAATGTTTTACATTTAATATTACAAAAATATTGAATTATAATATATTTTGAAAATTAATTTCATGATAAAGAAATAATTTATAAATAAATTAAAAAACTAAACATTTGCAATAAAATGATTTTTAAACGTAAATTAAAATAAAAATAAATTTAAATTTTATATTAATTTAAAAACAAATAATATATAAATTTAAACAGTTAATTAAAATATTATATTTAAATATTATATAGTAAATAAATATAGTAAACTTAAAAACTTTTTTATTAAAAAATACGATAAAAGATTGCTAAAATATGATAAATAAAATTATACCATAAAAATTTTTTATTAAAAAAAAAGCATTTTAAATTTTTTAAAGTATATTAATTTAACTAAAATAGTCAATAAAATTACGAAAATATTTAAATAAAAACTGGAAAAAAGATTTATATAATGTTTTAAAAATTTTAATAATAATATTAGTGTTATAAATATTGAAAGAACTTAAAAATAATAATAAAAAGAATAAAAAGACTGCAAAAACGGGTAATATTTAAATTTTATTATTAAAAGAAATAAAATTGGTACCGAAAATTAACCTTTTAAAACTTATTATTATATAAAGATTAAAAGAAAAACGAATAAAAAACAACATTTATTATGAACTATAAATTATGCGAATTTTTAGTAATAAATTTTAAATTTATTAATATAATTATAATACTTAAACAATAATTAATAAAATATTACAAAAATCTGTTGATAAATTCGTAATCATTTAGTTTAACAATTCTTTAATTTATTTAAAAACGTTTAGAAATATATAAAATATAAAAAATATTAAAGATATAAAAAATATAAAAAATACAAAAAATATAAAAAATATAAAAAATATAAGAAATATGAAAGAAATATATAAAAAATACTATAGGCATTATAATAAATAAATTAAAAATAAATTCGAAATTTTTTTTTCAAAAGTTATGATTATAAAAAAAAAAAATATACATTTAAAAATTCAAAATATTAACAGTAAAAAATTAGCCCGTATAAAAAATATTAAAAACGTAAGAATATTAATAAATTTATAAGCTACCTACGTTTATTTATTAAAACTTTTAAACAAGATGCTATAATATTTACGGATTTAATAAAAAAATATTTAATATAATTATAAACGCAATTTTTAACAATTTAATAATAAAATTATTAAATTTAAATAAAAAATATAAAATGAAAATTAATATTAGCGGTTATATTATAAAGAAAATCCTTAATTTAACAAAATTAAAAAAAGATTTAAAGCCCAAACTAAATTATTAAATATATAATAAAAATTTATAACGATAAGAAAAATATTATTTTAATAGTATTATTATATTAATAAAAGTTTATTTAAAGAATAAAAATTTTTTTATTTTTATATTTATAAAAAAATTAAATAAGTAATAAATTAAATAAGCAGATTCTTATTATAGTTTAGTTTTAAAATTATTTATATTAAAAAAAAAACGACCGAACGGATATATTTAGCCAAAATAGCTATTATAAATAAAAAATATTATTAAAAAACTGAACATTTTTATATTAAAATGAAAATAAAACTTTTTTAATTTTATTTATAAAAATTAACTATAAAAATTAAAATTAATATATGTGGTAAAAATAATAAAAACGATAAAAATGATAATAATAATAAAAATAACATTATAATAATAAGTTTTATATATTTAAAACACTATAATAAAAACTACTTAAAAATATATATATGAAAACTTTTTTTTAAAATATTAATACAATATAATTTATATAAAAATGGAAAATTATTGAAATATAAACTTTATAAAAATTTATAATTTATAGAAATATTAAACTAAGTTTAAAAATAATATTGTTTAAATTTATTATAAAACTATTAAAATCGAAAAAGTTAATAATAAAAATAAAATACAACGTTATTCTAATTATAGTTAACAAATTAATAAAATACAAATATTTTATATTATATAAAAAATAATAGTCAGGATAAAACCTAAAATACAGTTTAATAAAATATGTTTTAACAAATTTAAAATATTTAAAAAAAATAATTATTAATAAAAATCAAGCTGTAGTGTTAAGATTTTAGCAATTATTTTAATAACTAAATAAATAAATAAAACACTAAATTAAATATTAAAATAATATTTATAAAATTACGTAAATTAAAATTAAAAAAGCTAAGTAAAATTATTATTAAAAGCTAAAATAGTACATAATAGTTTTATTAAAAGAATAGAAAAATATTACCATTTAAAACAGATTATAGTTACGAAATAAATATAATATAACTATTTATAAATAATATTATAACATTAATAATAAAAATTAAAGCAAAAAAACTACTAAAATTATTAAATAAAGCATCTTTTACTTAAATAAAACATTTAATTAAATAGGCCACTTTTTAAACCTTTGTACATATATGCGCAAATAATGTAATAATAATATATATAATTAATTTAAACTAATCAGATTTAAATTTATTAAACGTTTTTATATTATTTTAATAAATTTGCGCATTATAGCCGGGTTTGCTGCAAGTTTTGTAACGCAAGGCGCGAGTTTTTTTTTTTTTTATACGACGACTATTTTAATAATTTTCTAAATTTTTTTGCTTAACTACGTTTTTAAATGTTCGTAAATCGATTGTTTTTTATATAATAAAACATTTTTTATTTTATAATCGGGTTTATTTTGTATAATAACGACGATTAAGTTTATAATTTGCTTTATAAAATATTGCGACTTTTTTTTTTAATAATATAAAACAATATATAACGATAATCGTATTACGCGTTATTTAATTTATAGCTTTTATAATAAATATTAAAAAGCTATTTTCGTATCGTACGATTTTTTTTAATATATAAAAATAATAAATTAGCTTTGATTAAATTATTTAAAATAATATATTATCGAGTAAAAAATAAAAGTTCGATTTATAAAATAATTAAACGATAATTTAATTAAAAAATTATATATTTTAAATTGTGCAATATTAATTTTGCTTTTCGAAACTTTTTTTATATATTATTAAAGGTTATTAACGCGTAAAACGCGTAAAAAAACGCAGTTAAAAAATCTTTTTTTTTAATATATATAATATATATTTATATTAATGCTCGATATATTTATTATATAACTGTTTTAAAATATTAAAATATTTAATATTAAAAAGCTAAAGTTTATAAAAAAAATATAAAAATATATAAAAAATAACGATAGTATAGTTTTTATAATATAATTTAAATTTAATTAAATAATAGTTTTTATAACAATTAAAAATAAATAAACGATATTTTTTTTTCGTATAACGTTTTATATATTTATCGAAATTTTTAATTTAATTTAAACTTTGTTTATTTATTGTTTAACTATTTTTTATAGTTTTAATTTTTTAATTATTAAATAACTCGGTGTTTTCATATTAAAATAATATAAAATAAAATAATATAAAATAAAATAATATAAAATAAAATAATATAAAATAAAATACTATAAAATAAAATAATATAAAATAAAATAATATAAAATAAAATAATATAAAATAAAATAATATAAAATAAAATAATATAAAATAAAATAATATAATTATATAATAATATAGTTTAAATAACCGTAAGTTAATTTAAATTATTTAATTATAAAATTTTTAATTATTGTACGTAATTAAATATAATTATAATATAATTAAAAGTAATTTTATTTTTTATAAATTTAGTTTTATTAAAATTATAAATATTTTTTTTTAAATTTTATTTTTTAGAATTATTTTTTATATAAAAACGAACTAAAAGTAATATTTAATAAAGTCTTTGTTTAAAATTCGTTAATAATTAATTTAGCAATTAAATTAAGTTTTAAAATCTAATTATTTTTATATAAAATTTAAAGTTTAATTTTTTTTTTACAAAACGTTTTTTACATAATTTAAATAACCGATTAATTATATTTTTAAGCGCGCTATATATAAATAAAAACGATAAATTAATTAAATAAATAATATATTATGCAATTAAATTTTTTTAAATTAAATTAATTTAAAGTTTAATAATCGTATTTTAATAAATAATATAAAACCGTTCGTTTATCGAATAAAAATTATATAAAGCACGTTATATAATTTAGCAGCGCGTCGGAAAATAAACAAAAGTTATTTTCGCAAGCTTATAAAGCAAGCTATATATCGGCTTTTTTACAAAGCTTAGCCATTATTATAAATAAAAAAATAAGGGATTTTGTTATATGCGTACAAAGGTTTAAAAAAGTGGCCTATTTAATTAGGTGTTTTATTTAAGTAGGAGATTCGTTATTTATAAAAAAAAACTACCGTTTTTACAATAAAAAATAAAAAAATACTATAATAACAAGACATTTTTAAAGCTAATGCTAAAAAATAAAATGAAAATAAAAAAGCCGCAAAAAACTAAATTTTAAAAAAATTAGATTTTTTAAAATCGAAAAAGTTGTTTTATTAATAAATCATAAATTAAATCTATTTAATATTATGTTTAAAACTAAACTTAAAATCAAAAAAAATACATTTATAAAATGAAAAAATCTTGAATTTACGATAAAATAAGCAAATTAAATAAATCGAATATTTATTAAATAAAAAAGTTATATTTACAACGAAAATATTTAAACCCCTAAAATAATTAATTAGTAGAGTTATAATAATTAATAATTTTTATCGGCAATATTTTAACTTACCAAAACCAAAAAATCGAAATTGACTATAAAAGCGTTAAAAAAACATTAGTTACACTTAAAACCAGAAAAAAAAGGTAAGTTGTTTTTTTTTATTTTTAAAACAACTTAATTTTTAAATCGGTTAAGCTTTTAGTTAATAAATTTGTTATGCGCTTTTTATAAAAGTTTTATTGTTTATAAATGCAATATAAACGCGCGAAAGGTTTTAAAAAAGCTTTTTTAACACCTTTTTTTTTTTTAAATCACGAAAAGTTTTATAATGCTTTATAAAGTTTTAACAAAAATATTACCGTACAATTATGCGAACGACCAGTTTATATATAATTTTGCAAAAAAGATGTTTAAAAAAACAATGAAAACAAAAAACGGCTTTAAAACTTTTAAATTAAATTAAAAAAGCTAAGGCGGGGCGTTGTTCTATTTTTTTAAAAAAAGAATGCTTAATAATTTCGTTCTTTACACTATTAAAAAAAGTAATAAGAAAAGAAAAAGAAAAAGAAAAAACACCCACAAACACGCAAAAGTTATTAAAGAAAATAAATACGAAAAAAAGTAAATAATATTACAAACTAACAAAACTAGTAAAATTTTTAAAAAAAAGCTTAAAAATAACAAAACTATTTAAATTTAACATAACGCCGTATAAATTACGGAAATTTTTAACATAAACTTAAGTTTATTTATATTATTATTAAAATATATTAACGAAAAAAAAAAGTTTTTTTATATTATATTGTTATTAAATTAAAAAACTTTAATTTAGTTCTAACTGCATTTATTTAAAATTACGACGAAATTAAAAAATAGCTAGCTAAAAAATTCGAATTTTCTTTTTAAAAACTATAAATAGTTTATGAACAAATTTAAAAAACTATTTTTTAACTTTTTTTAAAAAAAGCTAAGCTTAAACGAAATTATGCAAACTACGATAAAAAGAATTACATCGATTTACGCCATTAAATTTTAACAGAATTTGGCAATATTTAATATTAATACTTATATTAAAATTATAATATTATATAAAAAAACTTAAAAATAAGATTAAAACAAAATTATTAAATTATTTTAACTGAAAAAGTTCGTAAATTATATTATATATATTATTTAAATTAAAACTTAACTATATAAACAGTAATAAAAAAATATCGGCAAATAAAAATACTAAAAGTCGATATAAAAATAGCAATAAAAAACGATAGCAATTTATAAATTATAAAACGTATATAAAATTTATTAAAATTAACGCAATATAACGAAAACAAAAAAGTTTATTAAATAAAATAAAAATTTAAATGCTATAACTATAATAAACTTGAATATAATGCAAAAAACTGCAAAACAAAGAAAAGCGCAAAATTTAAAAATACTGATCGCTTAAACATTAAGAATTAAAAAAAACAACTAGCAAATTAATATAATAAAAATTTAATACGACAATAATAATTTAAACGAAAAAATAAATAAATTAAATTTAAGCAAAATCGTCGTAAGTTTTTAAATCAATATTAAAAATAAATAAAATTAAAAAAACGAAACTCTTAGCAAAAAGTTTAATAAAATTGTTAAAAATATATAAAATTTATAGTTTTACAAAAAAAAAATTTAAAAAAAATTATATAAATATAATTATAATATAAAAATCCAAAAAGCTATAAGCTATAAAAAACTAAACGTTAATAAGTTTATTAATTAACGATATAATTGAAAAAATAAAAACCGACGACAAAATATTTATTTTTAAAAAACATAAAATTTGTAGTTATAAAAATTAGTTTAAAAGCAAAAAATATTTAAAATAAGATGTTAATTATATATATAAATAATGCAATTGTTAAATATAAAAGATAGTTAAAAAACACCGTTATATAAAATATTTAAAAATATATATATATATATATATATATAATAACTAATAAAAAAAAATTTAAAAACAAATTATATAAAAGTTTAAGCTACGTAAAAAAAGCTTAGCTTAAATAATATTAAACCGTAATAAATATAAAAATAAAAGCTAAAATAAATATATATTAAATAAATATGCTATTTTTAATAGTAAAATTTATTATATTTAACTATTTATATAATAATATAATATAATATAACCATAATAAAAAGCTAATATTAAAATATAAAAAATACGATAAAATTTTATAAATAAGCTATGTTAAATATAAATATAAAATATATTTATCCGAAAAACGAAAAAACAAATAGTTTTTTTTTTTTTTTAAAAAACTTCATAAAACAAAATTAAATAAACTTTGAATGTTTTAAAAAATACGAAAAAAAAATTACTTGTAAATATATATATATTACAATAAATAATATTAAATTTATATGCAGTATAAAGTTGCAAAATATTACGAATATATTTTTAATCTAAAAAAATACGGCGATTTATTTACAAAATTTTAAGTTTTTGTTTAAAATAAAAATAAATAAATAAATAAAGAAAGAAAGAAATAAATAAATAAATAAATAAACAAATAAATAAGTGAATAAATAAATAAATAAGTAAATAAATAAATAAATAAATAAATAAATAAATAAATATTATAAAAATAATTTATAAAAGCAAAAAATTAAAAATAATATTAAATACAAACGTTTATATAAACTATATGTTTTTTAAAATAGTTAATATATTAAATATTGTTCAACCGAAAAAAAACTCTATTTACTTACGGCTTTTAATAAAAAAGTTGTCAATTATAATAATAAATAAATTATATAAAAAACTGCAAAACTTTTATTAACTATTTAAAGTTATTTTAAACGATTTACGTTCAATATTATAAAAACATTATGTTACGATATATCTTTAAAATTAATTTAGTTATAAAAAAACAATTTAAAAATAAATTAAAAAACTAGTTATTTTTAATAAAAATTAAACTAAAAACAAACAGCAAGTAAATTTAAACAATTACTTAAAATATTATATTTTAAATAAATATAGTAAATGTAAAAACTTGATTAAACAAAAATATTATAAAAAACTTAAATTATTAAAGTATACTAAATAAAATTATGCAATAAATTTAAAAAAAAAAAAAAACAGTTTAAATCTTTTAAACTATATTAATTTAATAAAAAGCAATCAAAAAAACTGAAAAATATTTATAAAAGAAGAGAATAAAATATTTATATAACGCGTTAAATTATCGGTAATAGTACTAATATTAGAAATATTAAAAAAAACTAAAAAAAAAACTAAAAATAAATAATAAAAAAGCTGCAAAAATTAGCGATACTGAAAATTTATTATAATTAAAAACAAACAGTTTATATTAAAAATTAACGATTTAAAAAATCGTTTAATTAAAATTAAATATTTTACGGCATTTAATATTTAAAAAGCTTATTATTATATATATATATAGGCATTTATTACTAAATATAAAATATACAAATTATTAGTTAAAGATTTTAAATTTATTAAGATATTAGCGACATTTTAATAAATAAAGATTGACGTATTACAAAGATTTATCGATAAATTTATAATTGCTTATTTCGACAATATTTTGATTTATTTTAAAATATTAAAAAAATATAAATAATACATATAATAAATATTACGAGTTTTATAATAAATAAAAGTAAAAATATATTTAAAAAAAAAGTAAATTTTTTAAAATTTACGATTATATTAAAAAAAGTACAAATTTTAAAATTTAAAATATTAATAGTAAAAAAATAGCTTACAATAAAAAATATTAAAAACGTAACAATATTTATAAAATTTATAAACTATATACGTTCGTTTATTAAAAATTTAAAACAAAACATTGCATTATTTACGAACTTAATAAAAAAAATAAACTTTTTTAATAAACTAAAAAAAAACAAAAAGCATTTAATATTTTTAAAGAAACAATTTTTAGCGATTTAATATTAAAACTATTTAATTTAAATAAAAAATACAAAATTAAAATTTAATATTAATAATTATTGTTACGAACTGATAAGTGGAGGCCGTCGGCAGGCCTAGAAAAGAAGCACGGACCAGGAAAAGCACGTAATTCTTAAATCACGAAATAAATCGTAATCCGCAATACTAATATCGTAATCTTTACCCTTTTGTAAATAAAAAGCGACAACGTAATCGTAAAAATTACTATAATTAAAATAATCCAAAAAAAATATAAAAATAAAAGAATAAATATATAAAAAGAAAGTTTTTTTATATAGTTAGTTATTTATTTATTATTATTTAACTTATGTTTATAGTTAATTTTTAAAAATAACTATAAAAAAATATTTTTTACAAAGCAGTTAATTTAAAATATTATTATTTTTATTGCTCGTAATATTATTTTTTAAACTATACTTTAAATATAAACATAAAAGTATCTTTAATTATACTTTAAACATTTATAACTTTAATATTATAAAAATATATATAATATTAAATATTAATATACGTTTTATAATACTTTAAATAATTTTATTTTACGTTAAACAGTTAACTAAGGCAATATTTAAACTATATCGGCGCTAATAATTTAAAAATATATAAGACTATTGCAAATTATAGCACTACTTTTAAAAAGATTAACAAGCTTTAATTACTTTATAAAAACTAAAAAAAAAGATAATAAATTCGAAATTACCGAAAAATAGTATAATTATTTAATAAACGTAATTAAAAACTTTCGAAAAAAGCTAAATGCCAAAAATAATAAACGACAAATATTAAAAAAAAACCTAAAAATCGCTAAACCACTTAAATTCGATAAAACTTTTAATAAGTTTAAAAAATTCCTAGTTTAAATCCCAACATATTAATATTATTATAACGACGTTTTTAAAAACGATAAAAAACGAATTTTCTATACGACATTACTACTAAAAAACAAAGGTTTAACCTAATTTAAACCGCATTTGTTTAAAGCAATAAATAAACTAAAAAATAATTAGCCCGAAAACACGCAAAAAATCTTTTTAAATCGAAATTTTTTAAAACTAAGCTTAAAAATTTATTTCTTAACTTTAAAAAAAAACTATAAGCTTAAAATAAGTTATAAAAATTGCGATAAATTAAATTAGCGTTAACCTATATAACCGAATTTTAAAAAATTTCCGCTATATTTAATATTAACGACTAAGCTAAAATTATAATATTTTATAGTAAATTAAGAAATAAAGTTAAAAATAAAATTATTAAATTACTATAATTTAATAAATTTGTAAAATATATTTTAACGGCTATTTAAATCGATATTCGACTGTTTAAACGATATTAAAAAAAAAAGTAAAATTTTCTTAAAAACAAAAATCAAAAAAAAAAAATCAGAACAAAGCTAACGATTTTAAAAAACGACAACACTTTACAGCACATAATGTATATATAAAACTAATAAAACTTAATAAATTATAACAAAGCAAAAAAAAACAGCAAAAAACGAAAAAAACTATTAAATGCTATAATTACAATAAGCCAAAGTATTATACTAAAAACTGCGCTAAAAAACTACGCAAAAATCTACAAATGCTAAAAACTAAAATATTTAAAGTTAAAAAAAAAGTTAACAAATTAATATAATATAAACTTACTATAATAATAAAATTTTAAATATAAAATAAAACAACAAAATATTAACTAAAAACTTAGCAGCATAGAAAAAAATACGTATATTAATAAACTAATTAATAATATAATTATATTTAAAATAAATAGTAAAGAAAATCTATAAATAAACTATTTACGATAAAAAATAGTCTACCGATAGTTTAAAAAAGAAAATATAACTCGAAAATACGGTACGTTTAAAACGTAGCCTAGCGAAAATAGTACGAATTTTAAAATAAAAACTTAAAACTATAAAAGTAATTATAGAACAGATTTAACAAAAGCTATAGCACTAAGTAACTATCGCGTTAAATAAACAAAAAAACGCGCAAATTTATAGCAAATAGCTAATGCTAAAAAACGGACTAATAAAAAAACCTTTAAACTTAAAAAATAACAAAAGATATTTTAAAAATTATGTCTATTTTTTAGTTAATAAAACAATATTAATTTTAAGCACACAATAAACGAAAATAAACTAATATATTTATTAAAACGTAAAAAATAAAATAATAAGTCGAAAAAATTAGCTTAAAAAAATATTTAAACGATAACTTATAATGCTATTACGATATATATAATTATTAAACAAAAAACGAATAGTTAAACTAATTTATATAAAAAAAATAGCTCGAAAATAAATCTATTTATATACGCAAAAAAATAAACTTTGCTTAAAACAAAAAATAACGACTTTAACTAAAAAAAAAATAAAACAAAAACTTAACACTAAATTAAAATAATAGCTTTTACGGTATTACGAAAAATATCGAAATATAATAATTAAAGAAGGTATAAATGTTTTAAAAACAAAAAAGTTCGATATTTTTAATTTAATCGGTTGTTTATATAATAAAATTATATTTAAAAACAATAATAAACGATTATAACTACGCTATAAAAAATATTACGAAATATTATAAATAAGCTATATAGTATATAAATATAAAAAATATATAGCAAAAAAAATTAAAAATCTTCAGTTTTTAGCTTAAATAGCTAAAACAAAAATCTAATATTTTTATAAAAAAACTAAAGTTAAAAAATTAATAATAATATATTAAACAGTTTATAAATACGTTATATTTAAATAAAATTTATAATATTTCGAAAATTATAAAAAAAAGTTTACGATTTAAAAACGATATTAATATATTTAATGTAAAATTTATATATTTTATAAAGTTTTTTAATACGAAAAAATAAAAAAAGAAATCGAAAAAAAAATTAGCAAAAATTAACTTTTATTTAAAATCGTCGAAAAAACGAAAAAGCGGCAAAATTTACGAAAAAACAAAACTGACGACAAATTTATTAATAAATAAAAAATAACAAAAAACAGCTGCAAAATAAAACTAGTAGCTAGTTTATAAAATTTTTAAGTTTTTATATAAAATAAAAATATAACTTAAAAAAATATAAATATTAATAAACGTAATTTATAATAAAAAAAAAACTAAAAACTTTACTCGATATAAACGTTTACGAAAGTTTTATTTTTCCGAATTTAGTTAATAAATTAAACTTAACATAAATTAAAAAAAAAAAATTTTACATATTTACGACTTTTAATAAAAAAACTATAAATTATAATAACGGAAAAATTATACGAAAAACTGCAAAACTTTTAATAATTATTTAAAGTTATTTAAAACGTTTTAAACTTAATATTAAAAAAATATTATATAATATAATATTAAAGTTAACCTAATTGCAAAAAAATAATTTTAAAATAAACTAAAAAATAAGCCGTTTTTAATAAAATTTGCTTAATATAATTAAATTAAAAAAAAACTTAATTTTTATAAAATTTTAAACATAAACTATATATAAACTTAAATAGTTAAATAAAATATAAAATAAAATATAATAGCAAATTAATAAAAAATTTATAATCGAAATATTAAAAAAATACGCTAAATTTAAAAGCTTGTTTATAAAAAAATATAATAAAAAACAAAGCTATTAAAGTATAATAAATATAATTACGTAATTAATTTAAAAAAAAAGTATGTATTTTAAAGTTTTTAAACTGTATAAATCGAATAAAAAATAATTTAAAAAATTACGAAAATATTTTAACAAAAGCTTTAAAAAAAAGTTTATACAATATTTTAAATTATCGGCAGCAATATTAATACTATAAATATTAAAAAAAAATAAGAAAAAATAAAAAACGAAAATAAAAAAATTGCAAAAATTAGCAATATTTTAACTTTATTATTATTAAAAATAAAAAACTTATATTACAAATAAACGATTTAAAAAACCGTTTAAAAAAAGCATAATAGTTTATAATATTTAATATTTTAAAAGCTTATTATTATATTTAAATTAAAAAAAGCAACGAGTAAAAAATAGTATTTATTATAAAATATAAACTATATAAATTTTTAATAATAAATTTTAGCTTTATTAATATATTAACAATATTTTAATCGATAATTATAAATATATTACGCAAATTTAGTAATAAATTTGTAATAATATATTTAAATAATATTTCAATTTATTTAAAAAAATTTAAAAAATTTAAAAAATATATATAATAAATATTTTAAAGGTTATAAAAAGCAAAATTAAAAGTATATTTAAAAAAAAATAAGTTTTATAAACAGCAAATAGATTTTTTAAAATATATAATATTTTTAAAAAAAGTACAAATTTAATAATTTAAACTAAAAATAATAAAAAATTAACTTGTATTAAAAAATATTAATAATATATAAATATTTATTAAATTTATAAACTTTATATATATATTTATTAAAGATTTTAAAAAAATCGCAGCATTTTTTATAAATTTAATTAAAAAAAACAAACTTTTTTAATAAACGGAAAAAAAGCAAAAAACGTTTAATATATTTAAAAATACAATTTTAAATAATTTAATATTTAAATTATTTAATTTCGATAAAAAATATAAAATAAAAATCGACGTAAATAATTACGCTATAAAAAAATAGTTAATATAACAAAACGAAAATAGCAAATTATATTTAATAGCATTTTTTTTAAAAAAGTTTTTAAAACTTAAATTAAATTATTAAATTTATAATAAAAAACTTATAATAATAATCAAAATATTTAAATAATAAAAATATTATTTAAATAGTATTATAGCACCGGTAAAAGTTTATTTAAATTATAAAAATTTTATAACGTTTATAATAATTAAAATATTAAATAAACGATAAATACGATAAGCAAAATTTTTATTATAGTTTAATTTTAAAATTATTTATATTAAAAGCAAAAAAAATAATAAAACAAACATTTTTAGCCGAAAAAATAACTATAAATAAAAAATATTATTAAAAAACTAAATATTATTACACGGAAATAAAAATAAAAACTTATTTATAAACTTTATATAAATAAACTACGAAAAATAAAACCAAAAAGTACAAAACGCATTACGAAAATTAAACGAACTAACTAACTAATATTATAATAATAAATTATATATATAAAAAATATATTAATATAAATTAATTAAAAAAAATATAAACATTTATTTTTAAAACACTAAAAAATATTTAAAACGTTTAACAAACTATAAAAAAATTATAACTTTTTAAAAACATTAATAATAGTAAAAAAAATTATTATAAAATATAATTTATATAAAAAATTAAAAACAATAAAATATAAATTATATAAAAAATTAATACTAATATTAATATTAAACTAAGCATAAAAAATAATAATATTTAACTATATAATTAAGCTATTAAAATTAAAAAAATTAATAACAAAAATAAAATTCGATTTTATTATAATTATAGCAAATAAATTTATAAAATATATTTATTTTATATTATATAAAAAAGCAAATTTAACAAAAAATTTAGTTTATATAATAATAAAATATATTTTTAATAAATATAATTATTTAAAAACAATTATTACTAACAAAAATAAACTAATAGCATTTAAATTTTAGTAATTATTTACTAAAACTTTAAAAATTAAATATAAAATATTTATAATATACTATTTATAAATAAATAATTAAATAAAAAAATTAAATTAAACATTAAAATAATATTTACGTTATTATATTAATTAAAATTAAAATAATTAAATAAAATTATTACTAAATATAAAATTAGTATATAATAGTTTAATAAATAAAACAATAAAAATATTATTATTTAAAACAAACTATAAATACGATATAAATATATAATAATATTATATTAACAATATTACTATATTAATAGCAAAAATTTAAATAAAAAAATTATTAAAACTATAAAAATAGTTATAAAAAAAACTTATATTCGTTTAACAAAAAATAAAAAATTACTACGACAAAAACAAATTATCGAAACTAATTTTAAAAAAAAAAAAAAAAATCTATTTTTTAAAACGCAATATTCGAACAAAACGCAGTAACAAAAAACTTAATTTTAAAAACATTAAACTTTTTAAAATTAAAAAAATTATATTATTAATAATATATAAACTAAAACTACTAAATATTATAATTATTCGACCAATTTTTTATATATTATTATTAATTAAAACGTACTTAAACGCTGCGCTTAAAATTTAACTAAAAATAAATAAAAACAAAAACGTTTACGAAATAAAAAAAATCCTAAATTTACGACAAAATAAAAAAAAAATCGAATATTTTATTAAATAAAAAAAACTATACATACGCTAAAACTATATAAAAACTAAAAAAACATTTTACGAACGTAAAAAACTTTGTTAAAAATTTCCACTAACAGCACTTTAATCGGCTAAAACTAAAAAATCGGGGACGACCGCGAAAAAAATAGTGCTTTTTAAACTAAATTTTAACTAGTTAAAATTAAAAAAAACCTTTATAAACTAAAAATTGCAAAAAAAGTAATTTTTATAACTTTTTAACGCAAAAAAAATACCGTTTTCCCGATTTAATTTAACTATATTTTGTTAAAATAACTTAAAACTACGATTTTTTATTTTAAAACAAATACGACGTATTTATATTAACTAATTTATAATAATAGTTAGTTTAAATTAAATTTTGGTTATTTATTTATAAAAATTAAAAAGATTTCTATTAGCTTTACTTTTTTCAAAATCTAGTTTACGCTATTATTTTAGTACTTTAATAAGCAAAAAAGCTACTAAAACGCTATCGCAAAAACGCCTGCGATAAATATACGTTTTGTAGTAACTAAAGTTTTTAAAAATAAAACAAAAAAAAAAAATTATGTTAAAAACAAAAAATATAAAACATATTTGCTAATATACTGTAAAAAACAGCGTAAAAATAAAAAATAGCTCGTTTGTTAAACTTAAAAAACCGATCGAAAAAATCGCGGTAAACGCAAAGTTTTTGTATATAATTAAACATATTAATAAGTTTTTTAAAAAAACAAAAAAAAAAACTTACTAGCTAAATTTATTAAAAACAATAAAAATAGAAAAAGGGGAATAATATTACGAATTAACAAATAAAAGCCGTTAACAAGCTTAAAAAAAAACACAAATTAAAAAAAAACACGTAATTTTTAAATTACGAAATAAATCGTAATTTGCGATAATAACATCGTAATTTTTACATTTTTATAAATAAAAAGTGACAACGCAATCGTAAAAATTACTATAATTAAAATAATCTAAAAAAAAGTATAAAAATAAAAAAACAAATATATAAAAAAAAAATTTTTTTATATAGCTAATTATTTACTTATTACTATTTAACTTATATTTATAGTTAGTTTTTAAAAATAACTATAAAAAAACATTTTTTATAAAACAGTTATTTTAAAATACTATTATTTTTATTGCCTGCAATACTATCCTTTAACGTATACTTTAAACATAAACATAAAAATATCCTTAGTTATACTTTAAACATTTATAACCTTAATACTACAAGAGCATACATAGTGTTAGACACTAGTGTACGCTTTATAACAATTATATTATAAAAATAATTAATTTAATAAAACAAAAGTAAAAAACTATACTTTATAGTATTTTTTTGAAAAAGTTTTTAAAACTAAAACTAAGTTATTAAATTTATAATAAAAGATTTATAGCAATTATCGAAATATTTAAAGAATAAAAACATTATTTAAGTAGCATTATTACATTAATAAAAGTTTATTTAAATTATAAAAATTTTACTATTTTTATAATTTTGAAAATATTAAACAAACGATAAATTAAATAAGCAAAACTTCTATTATAATTTAATTTTAAAATTATTTATAAAATAAGCAGAAAAAACGATAAATTAAACGTTTTTTAAAAAAAAAGCGGTTATAAACAAAAAGTGTTATTAACAAAAGGAATATTGTTATATTAAAATAAAAATAGAAATTTATTGATTTTATATGTAATAATCGATTATAAAAATTAAAACTAACGTATTTTATAAAAATGTCGAAAATTAAAAAGATATTAAAAATAATATTATAATAAAAACCAATTAAAAAAATATATAAATATTTATATTTAAAATATTAACTCGATATAATCTATTCAAAAAAGTAAAAATATTTAAGCGTAAATTGTATAAAAATTTACAACTTACAAAAATATTAAATAAAGTTTATAAAACGATATTATTTAATTTTTTAATAAAATTATTAAAATTAAAAAAACTTATAAAAAAAATAAAATACGACTTTATATTAATTACAATTAATAAATTATAAAATATAAATGTTGTATACTATATAAAAAAGCAAACTTAACTTAAAATTTAAAATAGTCATTAATAAAATATTCGAAAAAATAATTACCAATAAAAATTAAATAATAGTTTTTAAATTTTAACAATTTTTTACTAAAGTTTTAAACATTAAACATAAAATATTTATAGCATATTATTTATATATAAATAAATAAACAATAAATTAAATTAAACGTTAAAATAATATTTACGATATTATATAACTTAAAATTAAAAAAAATAAATTAAATTATTATTAACCCATCTCCCACTTAAATAAGACACTTAATTAAATGGGCTACTTTCCAGACCTTCGTACGTACATTCGCAAATAATCTAACAACAACATATCTGATTAATTTAAACTAGTTAAATTTTTATTCGCTAGACCTGTTTATACTATTCCGACAAGTTCGCGTATTATAGTTACGTTTACTGCAAGTTTTATAGCACCCGACGCGAGTCCTTTTTCCTTTCGTACGACGAACGAACCGACGAACGAACCGCCGAACGAGCCGATAAACGAACCGATAATAAAATAAACGCAATCATAAAACGAATAATTATTTATTATATAAAAAGCAAAAAATTTACAAGCTTTAAAAGACGTAGTTATATAAGTTTGTAGGTTTATCGGCTCGTTTATCGGTTTGTTTATTGTACGAAAAGGAAAAAGACTTGCGTCGAAATTTGCGTCGAAACTTGCGTTAAAATTTGCGTTAAAACTTGCGTTAAGTGTTATAAAACTTGCAGCAAACGTAACTATAATATGCGAACTTGTCGAAATAGTATAAACAAGTTTAGCAAATAAGAATTTAACTAGTTTAAATTAATTAGATATATTGTTATTAAATTATTTGCGAATATACGTACAAAGGTTTAAAAAGTAGCCCATTTAATTAAGTAGCTTATTTAAGTAAAAGATGTGTTAACTGCTTTATAAAAAATAATTTTTTATAGTTATTTTTAAAAACTAATTATAAACATAAATTAAATAATAATAAATAAATAACTAGCTATATAAAAAATCCCCTTTTTTATATCTTATTCCCTTATCCATGTACTTTCTAGCTTACTTAGATCACCACCATAATCCCGTCGCTCCAGCTCATTTAAATCACCACCGTAATCCCAGTGATCTATCACGTGACCAGTGGTTAGCCCGGGCGTCTTCTTTAAAACCCCTGGCTCGTTTATGGCCCAATCTTAGACCACTTGTTGGCTTGTAACAGTTATATAGTTATTTAATTATTAAATGAAAAATTTTGTTTAAATATAATTTATTAAAAAATTTTTAAAAAGTTTTATAAACAATAATATTAATTATAAACTGTAATGAGTAAAAAAGAAAACTTTTAAAATTTAAATCTAATATTTGTTTTATTTTTTAATATATTATACATAAAGCTTATATATAAATAAAATAATTTTTTAAGTTTTATTAATTTATATATTTGCTTTATTATTTTATATAAATTTTAAATAAACTTTTATATTATTTAACGTTTTAATTATTTTAAATTATTAAGTTAAATATAAATTAAAATATAAACTAGGTTTTTATATTTAATTAATAAATAAAAAACTTTAACGTTAAAAATACTTAAAAGCTTAAATTATTAAAAAATATAATAAACAAGTTTTTTTAATTATATTATTTAAATATTAATTACACTTATTACTATTTATGTTTTATTACATAAATTTTTTTATTTGCAATTTTATTTTATTTTTAAAAAATAGCTTTATTATTATAAATAATTTTTTATATTATTAATAACGTTATAATTAACTTATAAAATTGTATAGTTAATTTATTTCTTGTTTTTTTAAAAAAACACAAATTTAAAACAGCTTTAGCGCTATTTAATCAAAAAATTATAGTAAAAAAAATTTAATAGAAAAAATAGATTAAATAATTAAATAATTAGTTTATTTTCAGTCTTTTTAAAAAATTGCAAATCCAAAACGGGTTTAGCGCTGTTTAATAAAAAAATTATAATAAAAAATTAAATGAAATAATATATTAAAGCATTAAATAATTAATTTGTTTTCGGTCTTTTTTGGAAAACGCAAATTTAAAACGGATATAGCGCTGTTTAATAAAAAAATTAAAAAAAAATAATATATTAAATAATTAAATAATTAATTTGTTTTCGGTCTTTTTCGAAAACGTAAGTCTGAAAAAGGTTTAGCGCCGTTTAATAGAAAAATTGTATCAAAACAATAAAAAAAATATGTATTAAAAGATTAAATAATTAATTTGTTTTCGGTTTTTTTCGGAAACCGCAAATCCAAAACAGGTTTAGCGCCGTTAAATAAAAATATTATAATAAAATGAAAAATAAAGCGAAAAAATCCATTAAAATATAAAATAATCAATTTGTTTTTAATCTTTTCCCAAAAACGTAAATCTAAAACGGGCTTAGCGCAGTATATTAAATTAGAATATTTTAGTATATTTTTTTACTTTAATTTTTATTATTATAATATTTTGGTTAAACAGCTTTAAACTTAATAAAGGCAAACAATTATATTTTAATATATTGCGCTAAGCCCGTTTCGGATTTGCGTCTATTAAGAAGACCTAAATTAAGTTGATCATAAAATATACAAGTTTAATCCTAACCCTTATAACCGAGTTAGATATAAAAAAGTAAGCTTAGCAAAAAAGTTAATATATATAATAATAAAACATATTTTTAATAAATATAAATATTTAAAAATAATTATTATTAATAAAAGCAAAACAATAGTATTTAAATTTTAATAATTATTTATTAAATTTTTAAAAATTAAGCATAAAATGTTTGTAATATATTATTTATAAATAAACGGTTAAATAAAAAAATTAAATTAAATATTAAAATAATATTTTCGTTATTATATTAATGAAAATTAAAATAACTAAATAAAATTATTACTAAACGTAAAACTAATATATAATAGTTTAATAAATAAATTAATAAAAGTTTTACTATTTAAAGAAAATTACAAATATAATATAAGTATATAATGAAAATATATCGACGGTATTATTATATTAATAGTAAAGATTTAACCAAAAAAATTGTTAAAATTATAAAAATAGTTATAAAAAACTTTTATATTCGTTTAATAAAAAATAAAAACATATTATAATAAAAGTAAATTGTTAAAGCTAATTTTAAAAAAAAGAACAATGAAGTTTATTTTTTAAAACGCAATATTTAAATAAAACGCAATAATAAAAAACTAAATTTTAAAAATATTAGACTATTTAAAATTAAAAAAATATTTTTATTAGTAATATATAAATTAAAATTATTAAATATTATAGTTATTTGATTAATTTTTTATGTATTATTATTAATTAAAACGTATTTAAACGTTGTATTTAAAATTTAGCTAAAGGCAGAAAAAAATAAAAATATTTACGAAGTAAAAAAAAATTTTAAATTTGCGATAAAGTTAAAAGGATTTTAAATATTTTATTAAATAGGAAAGCTATACGTATGCTGAAATTATATAAAAATCGAGAAAACATTTTACAAACGTAAAAAACTTTGTTAAAAACTTTTATTAACAACATTTTAATCGACCGAAACTAAAAAAAAAAGGTCGACTACGGAAATATTAAACTTACTTTAACCGAAAAAGAAAAAGCTTAAAAAATTGGTTGCTTCTTTTTTTTAAAACGTTTTTGCTTTTTTAACTTTTTTATGTTTTAAAAATTATACTAAGCTATTTTTTTTTTTAAAAAAAAAAACTTTACTTATTTGTTTTAACGATTAAAACAGGACAAAAGTTTTTAAACTTTTGCATTTATTTAAATAAGCTTATCGGAAACTTTTTATTTACGTTAACGGAAACGTTAATATTTAAAAATAATGTTATTTAAAAATAAAAATAAAAACGTAAACTTTATTATAAGTTTTTAAATTTACATTGTTGTAATTTTCACAGCAATTAATACTATTTAGTATTAAATAAGTAAGCTTTTTGTCGAAATACCGAAAGTAAAGCATTATTTTAAAACTAAAAGTTTTAATAGCTAAAAAAGTAGTACAACGACGGTTGGTAAAAGATTTTGCAGAATTTTTAACTATACGACTTATTATAATTAGTACTTAAAAAAACAACTAAAAAAAAAAAAAACTTATTTAAAGAAATTGTTAAAAACAATAATAGTAAAAAAAAAAAAATAATGTTACGAACTAATAAAATTAAGTTAGAAAAATAGCTATACGCGTAAGTTATTATAGAAAATAAAAGACATTATTTTATTACGTAATAAAAGCAAAGTGCTTTTATAGCTTTATAAAATATATAAAGCAAAAATGCTTTTATAGCTGTATAAAGTATATAAAACACTAAAAATTAAAATAATAAAAGAATAAATATAAAAAAACGGGTTTTTTATATAACTAGTTATTTACTTATTATTATTTAATTTATGTTTATAGCTACTTTTTAAAATTAGCTATAAAAAAACATTTTTTACAAAGCAGTTAACGTTATACTATTGTTTTATTGTCCGCGATATTATATTTAACGTATACTTTAAACATAAATATAAAAGTATCCTTGGTTATACTTTAAGTATTTGTAACCCCGATACTACAAGAGCATACATAGTGTTAGACACTATAGTACGCTTTGTAACACAGGCAAATCATTTAAGTTAAAAAGGATATGTTAATAATTTCTCACTTAAAACCCGGACCATTACTACTTAACCGCATGGCTTTTGTTTAGCTAAAGTAATATATACTAAATAGTTTTTTTATCTATTAAAAGCCCTTTTTCTTCGACAGGGTAAAGTACGGCAAAGCTACGGACTTTGGGATGTAATGGAAACGTCTAAAGACTAGCTGCTAGTTGCCTAATGTTACGAACCAACAGTAGGTGACTGACTTAGCGGCGAGGCCAAGGGGGGTAAACCTAAAGTAGCACAGTAAAGCAGCGCGAGGATGCTGCTTTGTCACGTAATAAAAGCAGGAGCTTTTAGGTGAAAAAGGAATTACTATATAAAACATAAGGTTTTTTATATATCTAGTGATTTATTTTTTACCGTTTAACTTTATTATCTTTAATATATAACTATTAAATAGTTAAAAATATATACTTTATATTTACGAAGTACTATAATTTTATCTTAAGTTATTATTGCTTATTAAGTTTATTACTTAACTTTACTTTTAAAATATAAACTCGAGTATAATAGCTTTTACGTGTCGCTATTATTATACATACAACTAAATATCCTATATCCGTTATTAAGTACACTTCATTATACCTAAGCCTTAGCAAGCACTGTTTAAACTAAACCCGTCGAGCCCTTTAATTATTTGATTAGCTTGCACTTAACCTGCTTTATATCGCACCTATAACACTTTTCGATTAGCATATAAATAGCGCTTACAATATTATAGCGGTGCAACTAATATAGCTAAAAGCGTCGTCCTTGTTTAACCTAAACCGTTTTACAAGCATAACTACATGCGTATTTAAAATAAACATACCAACAAAACGATGCGTCCGGGATATTAATTAATACGCCGTCGAAGTTAACCATATATAATATAGTTATCTTTAACCCGTAGAATTTTTTGCGCATTATTTAAATTTGTAAAAGCCTTAAGCTTAATGTTATATTTTTTTTTGTTTTTATCCGCAAAATGCGTAACGGCATTTTGGCTAGGATTTACCTGTGCTGTTTTAGGATGTTGCTGTTTTCGAAGCTACGAAAGGACTTAAACCTATCACGGGTATTAGCATCCTTTAGACTAATTTTAAGCGTAGAGTTTTCGTCTTTGTAATGCAGGTGAAAATGGACAATACAGGAAGAAGTAATCTATTAAAAAAGATGAACAGTGTCTTATAAAGCTCTGTTAAACGGCCTGGGTTTTTTTATCTACGCTAGTATTTAAATTTTATATACTATACCTAGCGGATAACATTTAATTTTTACAGTCGCAAACAGCATAATTAATAAAAAACGCTTATTTATATACGCTAGTTATATTAAATTTTAACTAGTTTTTAAAAAGCGATATATAAAAAAAAATCTTATGTTAAAAAAATATTTTTAATAAAACTTTTATAAACGCGGTCGTCGTTAAAAGTACTAATAATAACTTTTATAGTTTGTATTAAATACGGTTTAAACTATTTATACTATACGGGTTATATAACTTGTTTTAAATTAACGGAAATTAATAAGTTAAATACTAATTAATAAACGTTATTATAAACAAAATAATTATTAATTAGCTTTTATAACTAGCTAACTGTATTTTTAAATATATATTTAATTTTCGATATTTAAAAACTTAAAGCTTATAAATAGCGTAAAAAATGCCGGTTAAATTAACTACTTATATTTTAATTTACTAGTTTATTTATTTTACGTTAATATATTTTTTAAACGATTATAAAAAATAAAAAATATTTAAAACAACTATAAAGGTTTATTTAATAAATAGTGTAACAAAAACAAAATATATATAAGGTTAAGTTATTTTAAACCGCTACAAATCTTTTAACCTATCTCCCACTTAAATAGAACACTTAATTAAATAAAACACTTTCCAGACCTTCGTACGTACATTCGCAAATAATCTAACAACAACATATCCGATCAATTCAAACTAGTTAAATTTTTATTCGCTAAACGTGTTTATATTATTCCGATAAGTTTACGCATTATAGCTATGTTTGCTGTAAGTTTTATAGCACTCGACGCGAGTTTTTTTTCCTTTCGTACGACGAACGAACCGACGAATAACCCGACGAACGAGCCGACGAACGAACCGATAATAAAATAAACGCAATTATAAAACGAATAATTGTTTATTATATAAAAAACAAAAAATTTACGGGCTTCGAAAAACGTAGTTATGTAAGTTTGTCGGCTCGTTTGTTAGTTTGTTTATTGTACGAAAAGGAAAAAAACTCGCGTTAGGATTTACGTCGAAATTTGCGTTAAATGCTATAAAACTTGCAGTAAACATAGCTATAATGCGCAAACTTGTCGGAATAATATAAATAGGTTTAGCGAATAAAAATATAATTTATTCGAATTAATTGTTTATATTTTCGGTTCGTTCGTCGGGTTATTCGTCGGTTCGTTCGTTGTATAAAAAGAAAAAAAACTCGCGTCGGGTGCTATAAAACTTGCAGTAAACATAGCTATAATACGCAAACTTATCGGAATAGTATAAACAAGTTTAGCGAATAAAAATTTAACTAGTTTAAATTAATCAAATATATTATTGTTAAATTATTTGCAAATATATATATAAAGGTTTAGAAAGTGTTTTATTTAATTAAGTGTTTTATTTAAGTAAGAGATGGGTTACTATTTTAAGGTAAATAAAGTTACTAATAAATTTTTATCGTTTTCGTTTTTTTTTACTTACTTTAATCGATTTTAATATTTTTATTTATTATTTACTTTTTTTTTTATAATAATTTTTTTTATTTTAAGCTTTTTTAACATTTGTTAGCTGTTTTTTAAATTTTTATTAAAAAAACAAATATAAATTATATAAAAAAAGAACTTGATACGTATACGTAACTATTTTTAATTAATTAATAGCTATAAGTTTTTTATTATTATAATAAATTATCCGATAGCCCGAACGTATAATTTAACGGCTTACTTAAAATTTAATTATAATTTTAAAAATAAACTAAGTTAAAAATTATAAATATATTTAACCGCTTAAACTTTATATAAATATTTGCTAAATCGTTTTTTATATTTTGCTATTTTTTTTAATTAATTTTAACGTTTTAAGTTTTTATAATTGCTAATAAATTTTTATAATGCTTAATATAAAATATTATATTTAAAACAAAAGCTATAGCGTTTATAATATAACTAGCGTACTTAAACTTTTTTCTTTATTAAAGCTACAATAATTGAAATTTTATAATATTATTATTTTTAATTTACATTTATACATTTTTAATATTTTATTTTTGTTTTATAAATTACTACCCCCGTTTTTTAACATTTTCGGTATTATAGTTTTTTTTGCAACTAAAGAAATTTTTACTTATACTATTACGATTAATAGTATATTGCAATTGTTTTTTAACATATTTTATATTTTTTATATATTTATTCGCTTTTAAACTTTAAATTATCGGCCAATTATTATTTAACGCATCTCCCACTTAGATAAGACACCTAATTAAATAGGACACTTTCCACACCTTTGTACGTACATTCGCAAATAATCCAATAATAACATATCCGATTTATTTAAACTAGTTAAATTTTTGTTCGCTAGGCCTGTTTATACTATTCCGACAAATTTGCGTATTATAGCTACGTTTACAGCAAATTTTATAACACCCGACGCGAGTTTTTTTTCTTTTCGTACGACGAACGAACCGACGAACGAACCGATAATAAAATAAACGCAATTATAAAACAAATAATTGTTTATTATATAAAAGGCAAAAGATTTACGGGGTTCGAAAGACGTAGTTATGTAGGTTTGTAAGTTTATCGGCTCGTTCGTCGGTTTATTTATCGTACGAAAAGGAAAAAAATTCGCGTTAAAACTTGCGTCAAAATTTGCGTCGAAACTTACGTCGAAATTTGCGTTTAATGCTATAAAACTTATAGTAAACGTAGTTATAATGCGTAAATTTATTAAAATAGTATAAACAGGTTTAACAAATAAAAATTTAATTAATTCGAATTAATTGTTTATATTTTCGGTTTGTTCGTTAGTTCGTTTATTGTACGAAAAAAAAAAAAACTCGCGTCGGGTGCTATAAAATTTATAGTAAACGTAGCTATAATACGTAAACTTGTTAAAATAGTATAAATAAGTTTAGCAAATAAGTATTTAATTAATTCGAATTAATTGTTTATATTTTCGGTTCGTTTGTCAGGCTATTCGTTGGTTCGTTCGTTGTACGAAAAAAAAAAAACTCGCGTCGGGTGTTATAAAACTTGCAGCAAACGTAGCTATAATGCGCAAACTTGTCGGAACAGTATAAACAGGTCTAGCGAATAGGAATTCAACTAGTTTAAATTGATCGGATATGTTGTTATTGGATTATTTGCGAATGTACGTACGAAGGTGTGGAAAGTGTCCCATTTAATTGGGTGTCCTATCCAAGTGGGAGATGCGTTAACGTATTAATATAATTCGAAATTTTATTATATACATAAAACGACTTAATACTAATGTCTTTAGTTTAAGCAAAATACGAAAATATAATAGCTTATTTTTAATAACAAAAGTTTTCAGTTATTTTATTTTATATTAATATATATAATGTAATACTTTTTTTAATACTATATATACCTTTTTATTTGTATAATATTTTTATATGCTATTTTTAATTAAATGTAGCGATTTTTCGCGCTGTTAATAGCTAGTAATATAGAAAATTCTTTAATATATAATATAATATTAAATAAACACAAAATAAAAGTGCTATATTAGATTTTCAAAGAATATATAAATAAATATTAATTTTTTTTATTATTTTTAAAATAAACTAAGTTAAAGTGCAAAAAACTAGCACGTTATAAAATAAGTTTAGTAAACGTAGTGTTTTTTAATTTAGCTACTTTTTTTATATATTATTGTTGTTATTTAAATAGCGAAAAGGTGCATTATTGCATATATAGTTCTTTTTTAAACGATTTCTAAAACGATAATTATTTAGAATAATCAGCGTAAGTTTAAAAATTCTAGTTTTTAAATTTTACGTACGACTTTAATATTTGTGCAGTCGGCTTTATGTTACTGCTTGATTAATCTCTAGCATACGCGGTTTTAATATATTATCGTAACTGGTTAATTGTTTATAAAACCGTAAGTTTTGCTAAAGTAAAGTTTAAAGATCGACTATTTATTAACTCGGCTTTATCGCCTTATTATTTACCGCTTTACTTATTCGGCACTAAACTAGCGATAAAAAAAATAGATAACAAAAAATATAAGTTAGCTAATCGGTCTTTTGTTAAAAGGCGTTATATACAGTACGAAAGTTATATCGACTGCACTAAGTCGCTATATATACGGTAATATTAACACCTTTCCGGCTGCAATAGTATTAAAAAAAGGCCCGGCAAGCCTAGGAAATCAAAGTTGCCGCTACCTTTACTATGCCTATCCTTAATTAATAAAGTAATTAATTACGAAAAGCTTTAGCATTTAAAGACAAAAGCACTACTTAGCTTATTTATTAGCAGCAGGTTCGCCGATTTAAAGCACTAATAGCACTTTTAATAAATAAGCCGGACGCGATTTGCGTTGTTTTAAATATAGCGCGGCGCAAAGCTTTTTACCGTTTTATATTTAAAATTATAGCATATATACGATTATAGTTAAAACTATAAAGTCGTTTTTAGCTATTTATAAGCATTAAAAAAACCATTTCGCCGCTATATATTAAGATTATTATAACGTTATACGCTAACGAGATTATTGTTTAATTTATTTTTTATAATAAAGTAAACTAAGGATATAGCATTAGACAGTCGCTGCTTTTTACTTTTGGTTTAGTTTTTGTTCGTTTTCGGAAAGCCACGCTGCTGTACTTTAACTTTTGGCGTATTAAGACGCTGGGCAAGCTTAGCGAATTAGTCGTTATACCCAACGATTAAAAAGTAATCAATGCTCGACGAAAGCGCTTAGCGACATTGAAAGCTAAAGCTAAAGAAGCTTCCGAGAACGGCGAATATTTACTTACATTTGACTTATCCGCGTCTACGTCCTAATTTAAACCAACCATCCTTACTGGGTACAGCGATAAGGCTAACAAAGAACTGGAAGCCTTCTAAAGCCTGTACCACCCGATACCGACGCGGCTGACCAGCATCCCGCTTTGCGACCGTAAGGAGAGTCTTAGCGCTATGTTATTCATGTTGCTGTCGGGCGGGACTTTTTCCCGTACGAAACGGTTTTTTCTTTCTCTCAATACATATTTAATAAATATATAGCATTTATTAGTATAAGCAACACATCTGGTCCATGGTGTGATGTTGAGGGCCGCTATGTTGAGGAGACAACCCTGAGACTCGGGTCTCATGAGCAGGACAGCTTATCTTCTGCTCCCGCACAAGCCCAACTACTGCAAGGTCAGACCCACCAACAAATTGTCGGCAGTATCAGTCGAAGCACATCAATGGAGTCTGCGCTCCACTCTCTACCCAGCTCTTTCAATAGCGGCGATAATGGGTGGATGGCTGAATTGGAGAAAGAACTAGGGCTGGCTTTAGGAGAGCAACAAATGGAGTCAGCATCAGCCCGCACACCTACCTCCTCAATCCTCGCTCAGCTGACAGGACGAGATCCAGAGTCAAGAACGTAGTAAAATCACTGGTAGTCGACTGGAAGGCCTGCGAGATATTTGTCGATGTGATACCCCAACTCAGGGCCTTGAGTGGGTGGCTGTAGAATCACTTGAGAGGAGGGAACTTGGTGAGGAAGCGTTAATGGGAAAAGTGGGAGGGAGTAGAGATACGGCAGCAGGGAGAGCTTGCAGAGTGGCCAGTAGTGGGTGATCAGCAGGACTAACATCGCGTGCAAGAAGCTACCAAAAAAAGGTCAGCGTCTTAGCCACATATTCGTTGGCAGGATAAAAAATGCAGCCAAAGACCACCACAAAACTTCTGTGCCAGGATTTCACCAACAGGGTCTCTGAAGCAGCATTTCGATTCGATGAGTACGATAGATTATTTTGCAACCAGCAGGCGTCGCAACAGCAGTAACAAAATTGTCCTGCTTATGCTCATCGCTCTATTCTTTGTTCGGCTCCCCTAAGTGTGGCGAATGTGATCGATTAATCGACAAGTCAGCCCACAGCGCATTCTGCTAGTATGCAACCAATATACGCTCTTGATAATACGATTAAAAGTTTCTTTAAATCACACTTAACCGTGACGCGGCGATAGTGCGATGAACTTGCTGTTTCTCTTATTGGTGAGCCCGTTAATTCTACGCCTATCTAAGGTGCGCTCAGCTATACTGTAACAGCAGGAGTCAAGCAATCCAAGACCGTTTAATTTGGAACTTAGAACTCGATCGTAGATATAGAGACCTTAAACCCAGCTCGAGCGATTTATAGTCGATTTATAGCGGCCTATACTTATTATAAAAACATTAACCAATCGTTATCACTTTCTGTATACGTAATCGAAAATTATAATAATATTTTAATTTTTTTTAATGGGCTGTTTTTGACGTTATTTAGAGGTCTAATATTGCTGACGTAGCCAGAGCGGCTAAATATAAAAATGTCTGACAAATCTGCTGACATTTCATTAATCGTACAGTTCGCGCTTCGGAGGTTATAACTGCTTTTATTTTCATTTTGTTCCTAGACCTGTCCCCTTTATCTCAAAGTCTCTAGACCTTTTCTAGTAATAAAGTCGCTCGATAAATATTTTGTATTCTGTGACTAGTCTGCTAGTTATACTATTTCTTTTGTAAACAATTCCTTTATATCTTGTATGGTATATAGTTCTTGTTATCACCCCGTAAGATCCAAAGTTTTAAAAAACTTTCGTAATAAAATGAAGATTAAGTTGTAAATAGGAGAAAAAGGGAGAAAAAAGGAGTATTTAATAAACGTCGGAGTTTAATTAGAACACCTATAGAGCTAAACACACAAAACAACAATACATATACCAAGAAACTCATCCCCAAATCTAACTACACTTGCAAAAAGGAAGTTCTCGCCTTGAGTAGCACAATCTTCCCGCCTTACTACTAGCCACTCTGCCATCAACCAGCCCAAAGCTTTGCATGATTATACATTGTTTAAGCAACCCATTCTTTGCCAACGGCGTCTCTCTTCGCAGCAGTAGTCTCTCCGGCCGCATCGCCGGCGTCTCTCTTAGCAGTATCTACCTGGCAGGTGTCATCGTTGGACCCGTTTGGCAAGCACCCCATCAAGCAAAGTGTGCTGAACTGGACCTGGCCGTTGTGGGTGCAGTCCCAGAGGGAGTTATGTTGGTTGAACTCTGTCTGGGGCAAAGATTGGGCGGCAAGGCCGGTGTTGATGTTTGTAATATAATTGCCTGTAAAGTGTTAGCCCAGGATAAAAGATTCTCATGTCGAAATCAATTAGTTTTGGAGAATCGCAACTTACCCCTGTTTAGTAGTGAAGTACCACAATATATTCCGCCCGTTTTGCAGCTCTTTGCAGCAGCGAAGCCCGAAAATGCTGCGGTGAGAGCAATGGCGATGATAGATGATTGAACCATTTTGAAGATATAAGATGGGAATATAGATGTCGAGATAAAAAGTTTCAAGGTGTTAATGTTTTGTTTGCTATGATTGTGAATGGAAAGATGAAGAATGTTGTTGATGATGAATGATATAAAGCTCTTTTCGAGAGGGGAATTAAGGGCATATATATATGTATACCTTCCTGTCTAATATTAGCTAGGCTATGTCTAAGCTCTCTGGTCTTGATCAGATGTTAAAAAAGGATGCCTCATACGCAATGGATAGCATCTTCAACCCCTGGTGAGAGAAGGAGCGAATACTACCCAGTCCTTGAATCCTTAATATTACACGAACAGAATAAACCATTGAATCTTCGAATCTTTGAAAATTCTTAAGCAGAAACTTTTCAGGTCCTAGACTCCAAGTGAAGATACCGATCGTTGGAAGGATCTTAGCATACAACATCAGGCGGTAATCCTTAGATCAGGAGTCAAGGCCTAGCTTGAATTCTGCGCCACTGAGATAATACAGCTTCGTAGGTGTTGGGGCGGTTTCAAATAAGATCCTAATTGTTAATCTTAAATAGTCTTAATCTAAAATTAAAGATAATTCTGCATTGTTTTTAACTACACCTAAGCTAAATGCATTCCTGTTAAGACAAGTCGTACATAGGTATTAGGTTTTAGTAATCTTTAAATAAGCGTTATCCGATGAGCTGCCATCAAGGTTACCTGACCTGTACACGATCGAAACGAGCTATTTCATTCTTTTATTTTTATTTTTTCTTAAAATACCGATGCGACAATTTTAAATGTAATCGTATACAGGCCAGGTAATCCTAATGGCAACTCAATGATGCTACGCGATGCCGACTACGTTATTGGGGAGCGATACAAGTGTGGTGCAAACAATAGTGGACCAGCCATTGATCCATAGGAGTGTATGCCGAAAGTCGCAAGGCGGGGGTTAAGATGGGAACAACAGAATTCCAGGCCTAAAATATTCATTACCCGTGACATCTACATGATGATCCTTTAGAGCTGATATGCTACCGCTGATCAAAAGCTTTCCCCTTTGCATCTACCCTTGCCAAGACGTAGCTCTTCCGCCTTTCGAGTGCAAGGCATGCAAAAGCAGGGGCAACAAAGCTTCGCCTTGACGGGAAGCCACAACATATGTTTGTGTTGTAGGACTTGGCACCTGGTTTATTGATCCTCTAGGGCTGAGTACCTGGTCTATTGATCCTCTAAGAGGTTTCAGAGCCATCATTGATGCATGGAGGGGTCCTCGGGGCTCAAAGTTGGGGGTGCCACCACTTCGGCTACTTTACACTGCCGAGTGCCCACATGCATAGGTACCTACCTAACGCAGGCCCGCGCAGGTATGCAGGTCTGAAGGATGGGGATTGTTAGCATAGGACTTGTACTGACAGGGGAAATTCCAATGGCGATATTCTAACTTTTACCTCCCGAACTAGGGTCGACGTCATAACAAAACTGGAGCGACCGATCACTTAACTGATCGACAATTGATTTGTTATACAGGTCAGCAGGATGGTAAAAGGTAGCGAGGCGCTATGTTCTAGTATAGCAACAATACAGCAGATCTGCTGAGTGACTATACAACTTGTACGGCAAAGTCTACTGTTGATCAGTGTGTTAATCGACTTTACCAGAACTTTGACCGTAAGCAAATGTGATGGCTGCCACACCCTGGTAAAGCTGTCAAAGGACTAGCCGTGCCGTCGGGCGATGGGGCCAATGGGGCTATTGTTCATTGTTCTAGTGAATGGTAGACCAAATATTACCAGGTGAATGGAGATTCCGGGTTCCCCACCAGGACCTGGCTTTATATTTTGTACTGCAGCGTGTTAGGTAAATACTTCCCTCTCTTCCTCATCTTAGTTATTTCGTAAGGAATATACGGTAAATTTGGTCGTCAATTATCTGCTGTATTCCAGGCTATGACAAACATTACCAAAAACCATTTTTATAAAACTAAAAAGTTATAATTTAGCTAACCTTAATTTATAATACTATAATAATAGTTATGTAACCTACTAGATATTATTTCGGTATTTATAATATCTCAGCTTACACTCTCTTTAGCTTTAGCTTCTTCTTAATCATCATCTAGACAAGTTTTACAAACTCAGCCACCCTTGCAGAACAATGTTCTTTTGCAGTTCTGTTTCAGTGCTATGAGATCTGCGTGACGTAACACATAAGGATTCGTTGATCATGTACACATTTCCATTATTACGTTCCATTCGGCTAGCAAGACCCAACTACCACCACGCACCCTAAATAGTCCAGTTTTTCCACATAATAGCGAATCCATTCTTCTGGCATCCGCATCCCTTTGTGAATAATACTATTTGAAAGCCTTTTGTTTGATTAATAATTTGCTTATGTCGCCAGCCACGGCCAAGTAGGATTTATCCCGAAGGAAGCCTGCGGCTTCTAGCAGCCCCCCCTCCTTCCTCTTCATAGATAGGTTCGCATCGGAGGCTTGTATATCAGGGACACCACCAAAACAACCCGTTCCGCCAGCGGTGTTATGTTCCCTAGATCAGTATCCTGGCTGGTGAAGTTGATTTAGGCCACTATAAATACATGAAACACAAACAGTTGATCTATTTCTATTAAATCCTTAAGGATGGCCAGACATAACTTTATTGCATGATGTTTGTACAATGAAGATCAATTTTAACGTAACATTTTTTTTTTTTTTTTTTTTTAGGATGAATACGTGCTGTGGTCCTTCATCCTCAGATTTTTGGGCCGTATGAGTACGAGGCCTCCTCATGTCTAACAGGGGACTTAATATATATACGAGATGAAAATAGATATCTAAGAAACAGATAAATAAGTCGATCTGCTAGTTCAGCTTATCACAAACGCTCCCTATCTTCATCAACCTCCTTATTAGATCTGTCAACTTATATTGCTAGACTTTGATACTTCCATTCTTATTCCCCTCATAACTATAACCACAATGCATTTTAACAACGTCCTCATCGCACTAGGCAGCGTCGCCTGTATTGCTGGCATGCCCCAAGGTGTCAACGTCCGGTAAGATAGGCTCTTCCAAGACAACAAACCTTTGTATCCTAAAGACGTAAACTTGATCCTGATCTCCCCGTCTTTTTTCTAGCAGCAGTATTGATGTCATCGCACCAAGGACCCTTGCTCCTTCTTTCACCAAAAAGACAGACCAAGGGTTTCTGTTGGAGGAGAACCAATGGGTCTTGTCAAACGTAGTCAAGCGTGGCGATGTGGTCTCCGTCGTCGACGTGACCGGATGCGATGCCGTTTTTCTCTGGGATGAAAACAGCATCCCCTCTGCGTTCCACATCTTCTGCGGCGACGAGGCGGCAGATGGCGCAGCAGCCGTCAAAATGGTGGAGGATGAGCCCGCTAAAGTCTACATCGGCGCCGGGACCCAGGCTCACTACAACGCACTCAAGGCAGCGATTAAAGCGAGCTTTCCCTCTTTAGGAGACGACAAATTCGTTCGGGAAATTTATAGTCTGAACCAGCTGCCATCAGGCAAGGCCTACAAATTCGAGACCGTGGCTGGAACTACAGGGGTGACGATGACAACGCAAACTAGAGTTTCTAAGCAGCCGAATCGATTCTAAAGGCAGCTTCACTGTATAAGGAGGAGATGTCGTCGCTGAATGGAGCTAAGAGTTGGTATACGTTGTGGTGGGGTTGAGTGCTCGGTTCGGACTGGGCGGGTTATGTGCTAGATAGGGCTCTACATCTTTTGTATACACTGTATGCTTTTGATAAAGTTGGTAATTAGCAGACCTATTTGCCAAAGAATCTGAACTTGAAAGTCTATCCACTCTTTATCACACGACATGGAAATTGCAGCAAACTAACTGCTGTAATGTAGAGTCTAAGACATTAGTTGTGTCGATCAATTGCTTATATAAACAATAGTACCGTTTTTTACAGAGTGGAAAGCTTGGGGAAGTGGGCCTGCTAATAAACAACTTCATCGGAAGTGTACCTCATTACGGCACCTTTATGCGATTAGTGTACACAGTGCCGGTAGTATGGTTCTTCATTATGTTTCAATTGCAAATACATATATAGCGGGAGGTTCCTTGTAATTACGGGGTTATGACAGCCTAGGTGGGGCTTACAGCAGGCTACTCCACTAGCCGCCAGGTGGTTATATGGGTGTAGGTGCGGCTGGGTAGGGTTAACATATTACTTACTATAGCGAATGGAGTTGCTATAGCTTAATATTCTATTTAAAAAGTCATTTGTCTATAAACCTAGGTACCTTAGGTGCAATGTCCAGCTCCTTTGCGCAATTCTAATTATATATCTAGGATCGACAAGGAGCCGCATCGACCCCCTCAATCGTCTAATAGACATAAAGTCCAAGTCACTCCTTTACCTCTCTCCAATTATAGCCTTTAGGATCGACAGGAATCGACAAGGAGCGGGATTGAGCTCCATAATCGTTTAATCGCACAAGTCATAGCCAGCTTTTTCGCCTTGCTGATGACGTTTAATGGGCGAAGCTATTTGTTTAGGTCATTCGATCACGCGACCGAGGGGACTAGAATAGCTTTTTGTTGCGCATCGCAAAAGAAGAGTACTTCTCGCCGGACCGCAGGGTACGCATCTATTGAATATGATTTGAGGGTCGATAGGAATTACGTACATAACGCTTTTGTTCTTTGGGAGAAAGTCTCAAGATTGATTTCTTGAAAGATCACAAGTCATGTGAAAAATCGTTTAAGAGAGCGTGGTTCTTGAGAGATTTCTCGTAAGAGCTACGCTTTCCTAAGAGCTGCGACATCTTAATAGTACGCCACACCCCCCCCCCCCCCATACTAAAGGTATACAGCACTAAAGTGGTCTTAAATAAGCAACTATAAGGGCATGTTTCAGTGGTGGCACTACTAATCATCAGCCCTGCACGGGTGCGGCGTGCGTCCGCAAGACCTGCATGACATCAGATTGCATTGCCTTGTAAGGCTGTCACGAGATCACACATCCACTATCTCTACTACCTACATGTATGTAGGCAACTTATATACATAGTATCATTCCGCCCGCTGTGTGGCCACCCAACCCATTCTTGCTTTTTTTTTCTCAACTAAATCCTGGCTGCTTTCTCTTACTTTTACGGACATGGACCCCTTCAAGCTGAATCTACACGATCTTCCGCTTGAGACGTTGCAGCAGATAGCAGGTCATGTAGACAGATCGCATCGACCGAGTCTTTACGCATTTGGGTTGGCGAGCAAAACTTGCCGTGGTGCCACTCTTCCATTTATCTTTCACCATATCTACCTTACCATCAGCAGTTGCGAGGCCTTGCAGCACAACGTTGATGCCCTCATCACGGCCCTCTCCCGAAACGAAGCCGCAGGCCACGTTCGCGGTCTCAGCATCAAAGGATCTTTCCGCTTGCCTAGCGCATCCAGGGTCGAGGGGTACAAGTCCGGCACGAGTGACCGTCATAGTTGGTTCAAGGCGACTGGCGTGGACGAAATCTTAAACGGCGAGGAGCCGTTTCATCCATCACCGCATGTCGTCTACGACGAGCCTGTCATTGCCAAATCTTCTGAGGAGGATCTGGCATGGGCGCCCGTCGTCGGTTTGATCCACACACTGCCACGGCTTACCAAGTTGGTATACGACTGCCGGAATCAGTTTCCGCCAACCCTGCTGGACGCCCTCCATGACTACCAACCCCAGTGCAAACTATACCACCTTACGTTTCGATTGCGAACCCTACTATGGGGCACCCCCTATCCTTACGAGATGGCCTTGGCCTCGTCTCCGTGTTTGTATAGTGTCAAGGTTGAATGCTGTCAGCGAGATTCCGAGGGCGACGACGATTTCAACCAAGAGGCGATGATGGAGCTTGTTGCCGGTCTTGCACCCAACCTGAAAGAAGTTGCGGTAGTGAACCTTACGCCAGAGAACTCGCAGAGATACTACCGCCGCCCGCGGGAGCCCTGGCGGGGTCTCCCAGGCTTTGTATCCGGTCGATCTATCGGGTCCTTAACCTCGCTGTCGCTACTCGGGGCTGTGGACTTGAGATCGCCGGGTCTTCTCGAGACTTGGGCCAGGCACACCGACTTCAGCAACCTGCGTCATTTGGCCCTAGGTGGAGGTTACGGATGTGAGAGCGTAGGGGTAAGTGGCGAGGTGATGGAGTGGATTACTCAGAATTGCTCGTTCCCACAATTGAAGGCACTCCACGTCCGTATGCTACGCGACGACCAGGAAGTTGAGAGGCCCAATTACGCCAATAACGCCGTTACCTTTTTGAGGGCATTCGAGCCTCTAGATCAGCTTTCCGTGTCCGGCCCACTCGAGCCCAAGATCCTGGACGCCATTCTAGACCAACACGGGCCGACGTTGACAAAACTATCTCTGCGTCCGTCCGAGCAAGAGTTCACTCCAAGCAACCTTCGGGTCCGACGAGAAATGCCTATGGCATTCACACAAGAGCATATCCTGCAAATCCACGCCCAGTGTCCAGCGTTACAGGAGCTAACTATTTCTGTCAAACGTACAAAATCTGATACGCTCGAGGCTGAGATGTACAAGAGTTTCGGCCAGATGGCACAATTAAAATCGCTCTTCCTTATCCTGGACTGTTCTGACTGGCGAGTGACGCGAGACGCCGACTCTCGAGACGACCCTTCTTTCGATGCATTCGATCGGGAGGGCTTCAAATTCTCAGGGTACTTGAAAAAGGGCCATCTGCGCAAAACGCTGATGAACTGTGCGGTGGATGAGACGTTGGTCCGCTCGATCTGGGAGACCATCTGCAAGAGCAAGGTAGGCCGAAAACTGGAGTCTCTCAAAGTCTGGACCACGGGTGGCGGGCACTGGGGCGCCTCCTTAAGCAACGGCGGCATACCACCCGTTATCGACCATCTGAGTCGTTCGTGGCTGGTTGAGCGGGTTTGTCATGACGACGGGGATGTTATCAATGTTAGAGAACTGGGTCGGAGAGTGAGGGAGGCGCGCGACCAGGAGGAAACAGATAGCTATAGACGGCAAGCGGAGTACTTGCGGAAGGAAAAGAATATTATGATGGAGCCGAGGGATGTAGCGGAAGACTCGGAAGTCGTGCAAGTATTTCGCCGTATCTGGCCTCGTAAAGAGGGCAGCAAGGATTGGCGTGAAGACTGGTCAAGTCTTCCTCTGCAGGTTTAATGCTTTTATATATAGTATTCAACACATGATATCACGATCTATTAGCAGCTGCGTTACCTAATTATGACAGCTATGATAGGTCAGTGAAGTTACAGGGTGTTGGTCAAGGACCATTGCAGCTAAGCTGAGGAGGTGAAAAGCACAACTATAATGATCTAGGTCATGATTTAGGTGATCCGGGAATATCAGTAGCTTTGGAGCTCCCGGACAACGCTAGCTGGGATCACTTTTTACGCCGCCCTGTGAGTGTGCCACGGGCACAGAGACCGCAGTACACATTATACTGGCACTGCACTGCAGGCCTCCAACCAACGAGCGCGTGGCCCTAAGGGCCCGGCTCGCACTCAAGGCTCTAGAATGTAGGGATGACCTGACGGTGGTTACAAAAGACCCGACGAGCGCTGGAATAGTGGCCAAGTGGCTCCTCAGTACGGGGAGACTCGCCATGTATGATATCTGGCGGAAGCAATAGGGGGGAGATTGTGAGCGCCGGATTGTTGGAAGTGGCTCCCGAGAAGCATCATCCAGCGCTCTGGGGTAGGATAAGAGCGCTTTAAGGGGTGTGATGGGCTCTTTTTGCCGACACGACCTCCCTATTTAATCTTCCCAAGTCTAGTATTAACTAGGCGTTAAGATGCCATATGGCCATCAGTCTTTTCAAACTCCGATGTAAGCGCCCGAAGCTACCGAGGGTTGGTACTTGCCATTGTTACGAGTTGGATTATAGGGTCGTTTCAAGAATTTCCAGAATTGAATCGTCGAAAGAGACCGAAGACGTTGCCGCACGTCGCGCTGTCTTCTTCGCCTACGACACGACAAATACTAAAACATGCTCTGTTATAAAACATTTTAAAATTAAATATTAATATTAAATGTATTGTTATATAAATAAATCAATTTAGTTTTTTTTAAGAAAAAACGTATAATTTAATAATTTAATAATTATTACGAACCAACAATGGCCTAAACAGCGACCCAAAGAGGGAGACATCCCTTGGGGAAAAAGCAAGAACGGACCAAGGGTTACGTGACGGATTACCCGCTTACCAGGATCATTGGAGATGATCGCGGTGGCTTCCTCGGCATTTTTTGGATGAACGGCGCGCTCGTCAGCACGCTGTTCGGCGCTTTCGGGGCCAAGATAACGGGCGAGATCATCGACCGCTACGCAGAAGAGGTTTCGGACTTTAAGTTTTTTCCGTTTAGCGCCGAGTAGGGCGAGGGCTAGATAAAGGACGACTACGTAAAAGCCTACAAACTAAGGGTTACGGTAGGGATTGATCCGGGTGGATTCGGATAGTACTCATAGGCCCTAATAAATTTAACACCCTTGTCCTTCGGGACCAATAGTCATATTAGTTGCTTTGCTTAAATCTAGATTAATAGGTGGTTTAACGGCGAAAAAAACGTTACGAAGCTTTAGCGTGTATTTAAGGACGAGTTTAAGGTTTTTGCCTTATAGTATAAAATAAGTAGTCTAATAAGGCTAGGGCAAAATTTAAAGTCGCTTATTGGTTTCGCAGCAGTGAGTACTACTTAAAGTTAATTTTTTTATTATTATAGTAACTTATAAAGTAGAAATCTCCTCTTTGGCCCTGCTTTTTTATTTTTATTTTTTCCCGTCTTAGTAGCTTTATACGCCTTGAACATTTACTAACTTTTTTTATTATAATAAAGTGCCGTGCGCGCTAAAATATTTAAACGTACGGTTTTTATTATTTTGCAAAGCGCTTTATAGCTAACGCATCTCCCATTTAAATAGGACACTTAATTAAATAGGCCACTTTCCAAACCTTTGTACGTATATTTGTAAGTAATCCAACAATAACATATTTAATTAATTTAAACTAGTTAAATTTCTATTTGCTAGACCTGTTTATATTATTCCAACAAGTTTGCGTATTATAGCTACGTTTACTGCAAGTTTTATAGCATTTAACGCGAGTTTTTTTTTCTTTTTGTATAACGAACGAACCGACGAACGAACCGACAAATAACCTAATAAAAGAACCGAAAATATAAACAATTAATTCGAATTAATTAAATTTTTATTTGCTAAACCTGTTTATACTATTTCGACAAGTTTACGTATTATAACTACGTTTGCTACAAGTTTTATAATATTTAACGCAAGTTTTAACGCAAATCCCGACGCGAGTTTTTTTTTTTTTCGTATAATAAATAAACCGATAAACGAGCCGATAAACCTACATAACTACGTGTTTCGAAGCCCGTAAATTTTTTGCTTTTTATATAACAAACAATTATTCGCTTTATATAAGTTTATCGGTTCGTTTATCGGTTCGTTTTTCGAGCTATTCGTCGGTTCGTTCGTCGTACGAAAAAAAAAAAAAAACTCGCGTCGGGTGCTATAAAACTTGCAGCAAACGTAGCTATAATACGCGAATTTGTCGGAATAGTATAAACAGGTCTAGCGAATAAGAATTTAACTAGTTTGAATTAATCGGATATGTTGTTATTAGATTATTTGCGAATATACGGACGAAATTTTAAAAAGTGGCCCATTTAATAAGGTGGCCTATTTAAGTAAAAGATGGGTTAACTTAAATAAATTATAATTTAATTTTAGCAAAACTATTAACTAGTTAAACAGCAATTATTATAATAAAAGTTTATATTAGCTATTTACGTATATTAAACCGGTGTAAATTTTTTTATTTTATAATATAAGCTAAAATAATGTTACGAAAACTTTTATTTTTAAATTTAAGTTTATTAGTTTTACGTAGCTTTTTTAATTTGTTTTTATATTTAATAAAAAATTTTTTAAACGCTTTAACATTTAAACTAATATTACTATTTAATTTTGCAATAAAAAAAACAATATAAGAAAACATTTTACTTTGTGATAATTAACATATAAAATAGTAATTAAAAAAAACTGTTGCAAAAGAAATACACGAAGTTTATTAAAGTTTAGTTATTTTAAATTTATTATTTAATTTAAGTCCTTGGTTTTTTACAAATATCCGCGAATATATTAATTATTAATATAATAAATACGTATTTCGAATAAAATAGTCAAATTTAAGTTTAAGTTTAAACTTTAATTTAAAGTTATTTTAATTTGTAAGTTTAATAATAATAAAAATTAATAAGTATATATATATATATATTATAACTATAGTTTAGTAAAGTTAAATATAATTAAACTTTTTTAAATTAAGTTTAATTAACGCATCTCCTACTTGGATAGGACACCTAATTAAATAGGACACTTTCCAGACCTTTGTACGCATATAATAAAATCTTTTATCTTTCTATTCGTAACAATAGCTAAGCCTTGTAAAAAAGCCGGCATATAGCTTGCTTTATAGGCTTGTAAAAATAACATTCGTTTATTTTTCCAACGCGTTACTAAATTATATAATATACTTTATATAACTTTTATTTAATAAATAAACGGTTTTATATTATTTGCTAACATATAATTATTAAAGTTTAAGTTAATTTAATTTAAAAAGAATTTAATCGTATAATATATTATTAACGTAATTAATCGATCGTTTTTATTTAAATATAACGTAATTAAAACTATAGCTAACCGGTTATTTAAACTATATAAAAAACGCTTTGTAAAAAAAAATTAAACTTTAAAATTTAATTTAATCGCTAAATCGATTATTAATAAATTTTAACCGAAAATCCGATTAAATATTGCGTTTAATTCGTTTTTGTATAAAAATAATTATAAAAAATAAAATTTAAAAAAGAAATATTTATAACTTTAATAAAACTAAATTTGCAATAAATCGTATTACGTTTAAATTTATTATAACTATATTTAACCGCGTATAAAAATTAACAGCTTTATAATTAAATAATTCGAAATAGTTTATAATTATTTAAAATATATCGTTATATAGCTATATTATTTTATTTTATATTTTTTTAATATAAAAATACCGAATTATTTAATAATTAAAAAGTTAAAACTATAAAAAATAGTTAAACGATAAATAAATAAATCTTAAATTAAATTAAATATTTTAATAAATATATAAAACATCGTATAAAAAAATATCGCTTATTTATTTTCGATAGTTATAAAAGCTATTATTTAATTAAATTTAAACTCTATTGCAAAAATTATAATATTATTATTTTTTATATATTTTTGCTTTTTTTTTTATAAACTTTAGCTTTTTAATATTAAATATTTTAATGCTTTAAAACGGCCGTACGGCAAATATATTAAATATTTAATACAGGCGTATATTATATATATTAAAAAAAAAATTTTTAAACAGCATTTGTTTATGCGTTTAACGCGTTAATAACTTTTAATAACGTACGAAAAATTTTTCAAAAAGCAAGATTAATATTATACGACCCGAAATATATAATTTTTTAACTAAATTATCGTTTAATTACTTTGCAAATTAAATTTTTATTTTTTACTCGATAATATATGACTTTAAATAGTTTAACTAAAGCTAATTTATTATTTTAATATATTAAAAAAAAATCGTACGATATAAAAATAGCTTTTAAACATTTATTATAAAAGCTGTAAACTAAATAACGCATAATACGATTAACGTTATATATCGTTTTACGTTATTAAAAAAAAAATCGCAATGTTTTATAAAACAAATTATAAATTTTATCGACGTCGTTATATAAAACGAACCCGATTATAAAATAAAAAATTTACGGGCATTTAAAAACGTAGTTAAGCAAAAAAACTTAAAAAATCATTAAAATAATCGTTATATAAAAAAATTAAAAAAAAACTCGCGCCTAACGTTATAAAACTTATAATAAACCCGGCTATAATACGTAAACTTATTAAAATAATATAAAAACGTTTAATAGATTAAAATTTAATTAGTTTAAATTAATTATATATATTATTATTAAATTATTTACGAATATATATATAAAAGCCTAGAAAATATCTTATTTAATTAAGTGTCTTATTTAAATAAATAATACGTTATACTAATAAATTTAAGTTTTTTAAAAGCTTTAGTAATTTATTAATTAACAACTTTTATATATATATATATATTTATTAACAATGTTTAAATGTTTTTTTTAAAGATAGCTAAATTAATGCATTTATAAAATTTATATTTGTTTTACCAATATCGAAGATAAATAAAAGATTTTAGCGTTAAAATTTGTTTTTTATTTTTATATACTAAAATAAATATACTGCTATTTATTTAAGTAAATATAAACAAGTCGATAAAATGTTTTATTATATATTTAATCGAATTTATTATGCGTTTTTCGATAAATATAGCTATAAAATAATTTAATAAAAACTAATTTAAATTTTTATTAAATATATTCGTTTTATTTATAAAAATATCTATTTATTTAAATATTTATTTATTGCCAACCAATTTTATAAACGTAGTTATAAAACTTTATTTTATTTATTATTACTTATATTAATTAAAAATAATTTAATTAACTTATTTTAAAAATCTATATATATTTTGTCGAAAAGTTTTTAGGTTTAATATATATAGTCGATTAATTATTTTGCGGATCGCCGTTTAAAATAATAAATTTTAACAGCTGTCACGGCTTAGAAGTCAGCAGTTGGTTTTTAGACCAAATTTACTGTATATTTCTTACGAAATAACTAAGATGAGAAGAAAAGGAAAGTATTTATTTAACAGCTGCAGTATAGAAATATATAAGTAGGGATTAGTGGGGTATTTGGATATTTTAGGTATTTTATTTACTAGGTAATTGTTTTATTATTTATTAGGATAATAAATAATAGTTTAACGATTAGTTAATTTATTTAATAGCTATAAATAAGACATTAGCCGTTATAATCCTTTTTTTTAAAAAAAAATCGCGTGTTGAAACTTGGAAAAATTAAATTAAAAAAGACCAAAGCGTAACTTTAACTAAAATCGAATTTAAAAACTTTCGGGATTTAAATTTTGCAAAGCGTAAAAATTTGACTAAAATTAAATTTAAAAACTTTTGCGTAAGTTAACTTTTAAATAGTAAAAAAATGCCTTTGGTATACGTTAATAAGCTTAGATTAAAAGTCTTTTATATTTTTTATATTTTATTCGTTGTGTTAATATATATAAATTTATTGATTTTATTAGTTATTTTCGTATTTTTATTTTTTTTTAACATTTGGTTTTTTAACGCCGTTTTTTTATTTATGCAGTTTTTTTTAATGCCGCTTTTTTGTTATTTTTGTAAAGTAGATTTATTTTGTTTTTTTCTGCTGTTTTTAACTATTTTGCTAACTGTATTAGTAATTTTGCTTAGTTCGGGTTTTTTATATAATATTTTTAAACCTTTAACATAGAGTTTTTTAAATAGCTTATAAAATATTATTATTTATTAAAATTTTATTTTTTTTATTAGATTTAGTAATATAATATATAGTAGCGTATTTATAATAACTTAATATATTTTATTTCGAATTTTTTTTCCTTAAAAAAATAATTAACGATTTTTTTTAAAACGTTTTAATTTTTAATTTAATAATAAATTGTTTAAATATTTTTTAAATTTATCAGCGTAAAACTATTAATTATTACGTTAATTGTTTAGTAATTATAATTTAAATATATTAAAATTATTAAATCGTACGTCGATAATTTTATAATATTATCGAATTATAAAATATTCGAGCTTATTATTAAGTCGGTCCGTTCGTGTTTTAGTTTTTTTAATAATATATACGCGGTCGCCGACTATAAAATTTAAAGATCGCCGGCTTTTATTTGTTTATTCGTTTATTTTTTTTTAAGTTTTTTAAATTTATTATTTTGTTATAATAATATATTTTTAAATACGCTAAATAAATATTTACGCTTTTGTTTTTACTAGTCGTTTTTTTATTAAACGCTATTTTAAAGCTTTTATTTGTGCTTTTTAGTTAAAAAATATATTTATTAAGCGTTTTATTAATATTTTTCGAAACGATAGCTTATTTAGTAACTTATAAAGTAATAAATTATAAACTACGTTAAGTGCTAAAATAGTTAACGACTAATTATTTTAAAAATAATTTATAAATAGTTATAAACGCTATTTAATATATTTATTTATAATTTTTATTTAATTTACGGTTTAATAATATTTAGCTAATAAAAAGTTAAATTTTATTTTATAAATTTTTATTAATTTATTTATAAAATCTAAAATAAATTAAAGTTTTTTATTATTTATAAACGTTTTTAGCTAATTAAAAATTTTTCATAAGCTTTCGTAATATATTTATATTACGTTACGCGTTATAGTTATATTTTTATACGAAATTGTTTACGCTATTTTTTTTAAAACGGTCGATTATTACAAAAATAATGTTATATTTTTTTTTTTTTATTTAGTTAATATTTAAAATCTATTATTAAATATTGTTAAATATATTTAAGTATTAAAAAAAGTGTTAATAATTTTAAGGTTTTGTTTTAAAATATTTTTATTGCTTGATAATAGTAATTAGCGATATAGCGGTCGATATTTTTCGTTATTTTTAGTTATTAATAATAATAGGTTATTAAAGTTTTTGTTTTGTTTTGTTTTAAATAAACGGTCGTTAGGCGGTTATGTACTTTTTTAAAAATTTTAGTTTTTAAGTTATAAATATTTAATACTGCTAAACGTTTGCAATACGTAAATAAGTTTTTAAATATAGCAAAATTGGGGTTTTTTTTTAAACGTGCGGTAGTATAATGTTTTTTTAAACTTGCGTTTTTTCGGTTAGTTTTTAATAACGCGTTTATTAATATTATATTAAATATAAATAGCGGCTATATATCGTTTAATATATATAATATTATTTAATTAAAATTTTTTAACTTTTTAACTAATATAAGCAAGGTTTATATATCGTTTAATATATATAATATAATATTATTTTTAAATACGGCATTTATTAAACGGAATATTATAATAGTGCGCTTTTTGTTGCGCTTTTATTTTTATATTTTAAAGTTTTTTACAGGTTTAAATAAAATATCGGCAAAAGTGTTTATCGAGCTTAAACGGTAAATAATTATAAAATTGTAATAAAATATTAATTTAGCCTATTTAGTTTGCTTTAAATTTAATATTTTTTTTATATTAAAATATTTAAATATTTTATAATTAATAATTATCGTAAATAATTACGTATATTATAGACTTATTAATTTAAGCTTTTAATATAGTAATTTTTTTTCAACGGCTAGCATTTTTTTGTTATAAATTTTATAATATAATTTAGCATTATATAAAGTTTTTAAGTAAAATATAACGGGCTTTTAATTATTTTTAAGATTATTGCGTTATATTAATATATTTAAAGTTATTTTGTTAAACGCGTTAGTTTTTATTTTAATTTCGAAATTGTACGAAAAATATTTTAATATAAAAGCTTTTATTAAAGCGGTGCAAAGTTTATTAAACGCGTTTTAATAGGTTTTAATTTAGTTTAATATAAGCCCGGTATAAATTAACTTGTTTAGCAGTTTTGCTATTTTTTTATAATTTTTAATAAATTTACGGTAAATATTATAAAAGCTTAAAAACAATTTTATTTTTTATATTACGGCTTTTTTTTTTCGACGGGTTTTTTTTAATATTTAACTATTTTAATTTTCGATAAATCGGTTTTAATATTTTTAAAATTAATAATAAATTTTAAAAACTTTGTTTTTTTTATATAAAATTTATATTTATTAAAATCGGCTTATAGTTCGGTTTTTTTTAATCGAGTTAAAATTTTATTTATATAATGTTTATGTTTTAATTTATTGTTTAAATAAATTAAAATATCGTTAATATATATAGTATAAAAATATTTAAATATTTTTTTAAAACGTCGTTAATATATTATTAAAACGTCGCTAGTTTATTTGTTAATTTAAAAAATAATATTTTAAATTAATAAATTTTATACCGCGTACGAAAAATTGTTAAGTTTTCGTTTTTTTTAGCTATATATATTTTATAAAAAGTTTAGCAAATATCGATTTTAGTATATATTTTAATTTAAACTAATTTTGTTATTATTTTATCGATTAGTGGTAGTAAATATTGATTTTTTTAACAAAAAACGTTTAACTTTTAATAATCGACGTAAAAACGTAAAAAATTGTTAATTTTGCGAATAAAAAATATCGGCGCAGTTTATATTATATTAATTAGTTTAATAAAATTTTTCGCTAAGTTTTTAGTAATATATTTACAGCATGTTTTTTTTTTTTTTTCGAGCGTTATTTTATATAAAACATTATATTTTAACGTTTTTAATAATTTATTTAATTTAATATAATAGTTTATATTTAATTAATAAAATGCTAGTTTATTAAATATTATTTTGTTAAAAACGTCGAAATATTTGTAATATTATTTAAAAACTACTTTTAAAATTAATTTTTGTAGCTTTTTTTCGCTTTTTAATAATAATTTGTTTTTTTCGCGTTTTTTATATTTGATTATTTAGTCGATTTTGTATAAAATAATAGTTTTATATATTTTAATATTATTTTGTCGGATAATATATAAAAAAATATTTGCTTCGATTAAAGCAATTTTTAACAAATAATATTTATATTACGAAATAAAGTTTTATTAAAGTTTATAAAAACCGTATTAATCGGTTTATATAACGTTTTTTTCGAGTCGGTTTTTTGTTTTAATATATTTCGGGGTAAATATAGGTTATTTATAGTTATTTTAGTTAAAAATACGTGCTATACGCTATTGTTTTTTTAAAATATTATTTTTTTTTAATAAGAAAAAAACTTATAGCGATCGTAAAATAATAGGCGTTTTTTCGGGCTTAAAAAGTGGCATTTTTTCGGGTATTTTATTTTCGATTAAAAAATAAAAAAACTTTTGCAATTTTTTTAGTTTAGCTATATGTTTTCGGATATATTTTTAAATACGTTTTTAGATTTGACTAAATAATGCTAAAAGCTTTAGTTTTACAAATCGCACCTTTTTTTTAATATTAAGTTTCTGTTTAATTAATTTTTTTAAAGTGCTTTTATTTAACTTTAAGCTTTATTTTTACGGCGCTTTTTATTTATAGCTATTAAATAATTTCGGCGTCGTATATTTTTATTATATTTTAGATTTTTTAAAAGTTTTTTAGCTTTATTTATAGCAAGTTTTTAAATAAAAGTACTAAAAGTCTAGTTATTTAAGAAAAAAAAAATCGCTTTTGTCGATTATTTATTAAAATATTATAAAATTTAAAAAACTTTTTGCCGGTAATAATGTTATGTTTTATATTAAATATTAATATTAATGCGTTAAATATTGTTTATTTTTATATTTATAAATATATTTGCAAAGCAATATTAACGGTTTGCGTAGTTTTATTATCGTATCCGGCTACGATTATAAGTTTAAAATTTTGCATTTATTTTATTTAAAAATATTTTATTATTTATATAACGAATTTTATATTAATAAATAAATAAATATTTACTTTTATATCGGCTAAAGCTTTTATAGTTAAAATAAGTTTATTATAAACTACGGTGCAATTTATTAATAAAATTTTTTTTTTTAAAAGTCTGGAAAAAAAATTAAACAAAATTTAACTATTTTGTTTTATTTTAAATATTGTTTTTTGCCGATTTTGTTTAATTTAAACGATTGCTTATTACTAAAGGTTAATCGATATTTAAAACGTAAGTTATAATATTGCTAAAATAAACTTTATATAAATTAATATATTTAACGTTATACAAATATATACAGTTTTAATATTTTTGTTTATAATAAATAAAGTATTGTTTTAATAAAATAAATTATTTAATTTAATTAAAAATTGGTTTTATATATAGCTTTTTTTTATTTGCTAAAATTTTTATTATTAAGATTTTATAATATTTAAAAAATATAATATTTTTAATACTAAAATTATTTAATTTAATATTATTGCCGTTATTATTACTATTAAACGGTTTAGTAAATAGTTTATTATTATTATTTTTTTTTTTTTTTTTTTTGCGCTATGCTTATTTTACAACGTAATTTTTGCGTTATTAATAATTATAACGGCCAATATAGTCGTAAAAGTCCGAAAATTTTATTAATTTATCGTAATATTTATTAATATAAACTTTATTAAAACGGATAAATAAGCGGTTTTATATTTTTTATTTATAGTTTTTAGTTAAAATATATATTTTACAAGCTAATTTTATAAATTTTATACAAAACGTAATAAAAGCGTTAGTCGGTTTTAATTTTAAATTTTTAAATGCTTTACGCGTTTTTTTGTATATATTAAAATTACGGTATTATTTATTTAAATAAGTAATTATTTTTTAAGCTATTTTAAAAAAAAAGTTCGTCGTTTTTATTATTTAAAAACGGCATTAAATTTTTAAACGCTTTATTATCGATTTTTTAACAATATAATTAATTTTTTGTTTTTTTATAACGTAATAATTAATGTTATTTTTAAAATTTTTTTAAATAGTATAAATTAATACTTAATTTATATTTACTTTATTTTTAATAAACTTTTTATTAATAAAAATAAACAAGTTTAAAGTTTTAATTAAACGACGAAAACTATTTTTAATATAATTTAAATTTAAAATAATTTTACGTATAGCTTTTAATTAATCGTTTTTTAATATATTAACGATTTTATTTTTTAACGCTGCGATTTTTTTTTACGTTTTTTTAATTAATTAGCTTAAACGTTATTAATATTTGCTTTATTTGTTTTTAATTTCGCGATTTTTTTATTACGTTATTTAATTTAAACTTTTTAAGCTTCGTTAACATTATTTTTTGTTTTTTTTTTATGCGTTTTTTTTTATTAACAAGCTTTTATTAATTAGTTTTTAAACTTTTGCAGTTAACTTTTAAACTTTATTTTTTAAATCGCTATTTTTATCGGTTAACTTTTAAATTTTAACGTTAAAAAGTTTAATATAATTATACATTATATCGTAATTTTTTTTAAATAATTTATACGTTTTAATATTTATTTTAAATTATGTTTTTATAAATATGCAATAAAAAATTTTTTAGCTTAAACTTTTAATATATAGTTTTTAAATATTTCGTAATTTATTCGGAAAATTAAGTTTTATTAATCGTTTTATTTTATAATTTTTATACTTTTTTATTATTTAAAATAAACGGTATAAATAAACAATATAGTTTAGCAAATTTTTTTTTATATTAAGTCGCGATTGTTTTTAAACAAGCAACTATTTTAAACTCGAAAATATTATAAAAGTCTGCGTTATATTAAACATTTTTATATTTTTAACCCGTATAAACGTATTATTAAAAATACTTAATAATATTTTAGTTTACGTTTTTTACATTAATAACGTCGTTCGTGCAACGTATAGTTTCGGTTCGTTTTACGTATAATTAAGCTAAATTAATAAACTTACGGCGTATAATACTATTATAATCTAGTTTAACGCTATTTACTTTATTTAAATCTTTTAATTAAAAACAGACTTAACGCTTAACGTTAGCTACGTTATTTTTTTCGGTAATATCGCGCGCTATTATTCGGTTTAATTTAATTTAATTCGGTTTAATTTTTTCGAGTAAAAATTAATGTTTTTTTAAACAAATAAAATTAATTTTAATTATTATCACGGCCCGAAAATCAGCAATTAGTTCTTAAACCAAATTTACTATATATTTTTTACGAAATAACTAAAATAAAAAAGAAAAAAAAATATTTATCTAACAGCTGCAGTATAAAAATATATAAGTAGGAATTAGTGGGGTACTTAGATACTTTAAGTATTTTATTCACCAAGTAATTGTCCCACTATTCACCAGGACAATAAACAATAGCCTAACGACTGGTCAATCTGTTTAACAGCTGCAAATAGGACACCAGCCGTCACAACAGCTAGTTAATAATTTTTATTATTATTTATAAGCTTATATTTTGATTAAAATTATATTTATATAAATATTTAATTTTTTCGTACATTTTTAAAAAAAATTTTAGTACTAAACTTTTATTTAACTACTAATATTAGTATGAAAAATAGTAAATGTAAACTTGTTAAGATTTTTTTTGTTAAATGTAATTATAGCGCAATTTTGTAAAGAAATTTCACTATTTTTATTAAATAAAGCCGAAAATACTAAAGTAGCTATTTTATATATAAATATAAAGCTAGTTTTTTTTTTAAAATTAAAAAATATATTTATTATAATAAATAATATAGATAAATTTAAATTAATAATTATAAATACGATTAAAAAAAAAACCTATTTCGAAATATAAATTTATAGTTAAATTTAATAAGTTTTAATATATTTGGTTATTTATATATTAAAATTTATTAAACGCTGTAAAAAATTTATTATTAAAATATATAATAACATAAAATTAAATATAATAAAATAATATTGCGTATTTATTTACGATAAAATATTTAATAAATAAAATTTAAAATTAAATTTAAATAGCTGCTTTAAATAAAAAAATAATATTAAAAATATAAAAACAATGTTTAAATATAAATAATAATAACATATAATATGTTTAAAAAATATCGTATATTTATTTACGACAAGAATTTTAACCGGTAAAATTTAAAAAATGTTTAATATAGCTTAAAAAAATAACTAAATACAAAAACTAAATATAAAATTAAAATATTGTTTTATTAAAGTAAATAAATTAAAAAAAACTTTTATATAACGAGCTGAAATAGTTTTATATTAACGCATTTTTTACTTAAATAGGATATTTAATTAAATAAGCCGCTTTTTAAACCTTTGTACGTATATTTATAAATAATCTAATAATAATATATCCGATTAATTTAAACTAATTAAATATTTATTTGCTAGACCTATTTATACTATTTTAATAAGTTTGCGCATTATAGTTACGTGTGCTGTAATTTTTATAGCATTTAACGCGAGGTTTTTTTTTTTTATGCAACGAACGAACCGACGAACGAACCGACAAACAAGCCGACGAATAAACCGATAATAAAATAAACGCGATTATAAAACGAATAATTGTTTATTATATAAAAAGCAAAATATTTACAGGCTTTAAAACACGTAGTTATATAGGTTTATAGGTTTGTCGGCTCGTTCGTCGATTTGTCTATCGTACGAAAAAGAAAAAAATTCGCGTTAAAACTCGCGTTAAAACTTGCGTTAAAAGTCGCGTCGAAATTTACGTCCGGTGCTATAAAATTTATAGCAAACGTAGTTATAATGCGTAAACTTGTCGAAATAGTATAAATAAATTTAGCGAATAAAAATTTAATTAATTCGAATTAATTGTTTATATTTTCGGTTTGTTTATCGGGTTATTTATTGGTTTGTTTGTCCGTTTATTCGTCGGTTTATTTGTTGTACAAAAAAAAAAAAAACTGGCGTTAAGTGCTATAAAATTTATAGTAAACGTAGCTATAATGCGCAAATTTGTCGAAATAGTATAAACAGCTTTAGCGAATAGGAATTTAATTAATTCGAATTAATTCTTTATATTTTCAGTTTGTTTATCGGGTTATTCGTCGGTTCGTTTGTTGTACGAAAGAAAAAAAAACTCGCGTTAAGTACTATAAAACTTATAATAAACGTAGTTATAATGCGCAAACTTGTTAAAATAGTATAAACAGGTTTAGCAAATAAAAATTTAACTAGTTTAAATTAATCGGATATATTGTTATTAAATTATTTACGAATATATATACGAAGGTTTAAAAAGTAGCCTATTTAATTAAGTGTTTTATTTAAGTGGGAGATGCGTTATAATAATAATTTAAATTTAAAATATTAAAAACAAATGCAATTTTTTTACTTTAAAAAATTTTAGCTAATTTATAACAAAACAACTATTACAAAACTTAATATTTTTACGTTTATAACGCGTTAAATAAACTTTAAATTTGCTTATTTAAATAGTTTTTTTTATAATTATATAACCAATTTATAAATTATTAAATAACCAAAAAAAATCTAAAAAATAAAAATTGTTTCACTAGTGTTACAAAGCGTACACTAGTGTCCTACACTATATATGCTCTTGTAGTATCGGGGTTATAAATACTTAAAGTATAACTAAAGATACTCTTATGTTTATATTTAAAGTATACGTCAAAAGATAATATTACGGGCAATAAGAATAATAATATCTTAAATTAACTGTTTCGTAAAAAATGTTCTTTTATAGTTATTTTTAAAAACTAACTATAAATATAAATTAAATAATAATAAATAAACGATTAGCTACATAGAAAAAAATTTTTTTTTATACTATTTTTTTATCTTTATATTTTTTTAGATTTGTTAAATTTTAAATTTTTTAAATCTATTACATTAAATTTATTAGATTTTAAATCTTTTAAATCTATTACATTAAATTTGTTAAATTTTAAATCTTTTAAATCTATTATATTAAATTTGTTAAATTTTAAATCTTTTAGATTTATATTACGTAACTTAACTTGCCTTTTTTTTATTAGCGTTTTAAATAGCTTAACCTTTTTTTTTATTAGTTCGTAACATTATTTCTTTTTTTCTAAGTTTATTATCCTAATAAATACATTTATAATTTTAGTACTTTTTTCTTTTAAATAAATATATTCCTTTCTTTTTTTTACTTTATTATATCTAGTTACGTACGTAAAACTTTTAGTTTTCGTTATCGGCTTAATTAGCGCGTTAATTATAAATTTTGTGCTAAATTTATTTTTTAAAACGGCTTCGAAATTTTTTCTTATATCTATTATTTAATTATTAAAGTTTTTTATTTTTAAATTAACAAAATTTTTAGCTACTACTTTTATATTCGGTATTAGCGTAGTTATAACGTTATTAAAATTTCGATATTTTCCTTTAAAACTATTATAAATAAATATAAACGTTTTTCTAAGCGTCGTCGCGCGTTAGAAAACAATTTTTTAAAGCGTTAAAAAAAACTTACAACTAAACAAAAAAAAATGTTTAACAAATTATATACCGTTTTCCGTTTTCGTTAATAAAAAAAGTTTTTAAAAAAGCGTAAAACTGCAATTTTAGTAAAAAAAAAACAGTTAAACGTCGAAAAACGGAAAAAAAAAAAAGCCAATACTAAAGCTTTTCTTTTTTTTAATTAAAGCAGTTTTACTGTTTTCGTAATCGACTTTGCTTTTTTAGTTTCGGTCGGTTAAAATATTATCGGTAAAAATTTTTAACAAAATTTTTTACGTTCGTAAAGTGTTTTTTTAGTTTTTATATAGTTTTAGCGTACGTATAACTTTCCTATTTAATAAAATATTTAAATTTTTTTTTACTTTATCGTAAATTTAAAATTTTTTTTATTTCGTAAATATTTTTATTTTCGTTTATTTTTAGCTAAGTTTTAAACGTAGCGTTTAAATACGTTTTAGTTAATAATAATATATAAAAAATTAATTTAATAATTATAATATTTAATAATTTTAGTTTATATATTATTAATAATAATACTTTTTTAATTTTAAAAAGTCTAATATTTTTAAAATTAAGTTTTTCGTTATTTCGTTTTGTTTAAATATTGCGTTTTAAAAAATAAATTTTATTTTTTTTTTTTAAAATTAGCTCCGATAATCTGTTTTTATCGTAATATTTTTTTATTTTTTATTAAACAAATATAAATTTTTCTTATAACTATTTTTATAGTTTTAACAACTTTTTTGCTTAAATTTTTATTATTAATGTAATAATATTATTAATATAATATCGTTATATATTTATATCGTATTTATAATTTACTTTAAATAATAATATTTTTATTATTTTATTTATTAAACTATTATATATTAATTTCGCGTTTAATAACAATTTTACTTAATTGTTTTAATTTTAATTAATATAATAACGTAAATATTATTTTAATGTTTAATTTAATTTTTCTATTTAACTATTTATTTATAAATAGTATATTGTAAATATTTTATATTTAATTTTTAAAGTTTTAATAAATAATTGCTAAAACTTAAATACTATTATTCTACTTTTATCGGTAATAATTATTTTTAAATAACTATATTTACTAAAAATATATTTTATTATTACGTAAACTAAATCTTTTGCTAAGCTTATTTTTTTATATAATATAAAATAAATATATTTCGTAAATTTATTTACTATAACTATAATAAAATTAAACTTTATTTTCGTTATAAATTTTTTTAACTTTAATAATTTAACTATATAATTAAATATTATCGTTTTTTATACTCGGTTTAAAATTAATATTAATATTAAATTTTTATATAATTTATACTTTATTATTTTAAACTTTTTATATAAATTATATTTCGCAATAACTTTTTTTACTATTATAAATGCTTTTAAAAAATCGTAGTTTTTTCGTAATTTGCTAAATATTTTAAACATTTTTTAATATTTTAAAAATAAATATTTATATACTTTTTTAACTAACTTATATTAATATATTTTTAATATATATAATTTATCGTTATAATATTAATTAATTAATTCGTTTAACCTTCGTAATATATTTTATATTTTTTAATCTTATTTTTTGTAATTTATTTATATAAAATTTATAAACAAGCTTTTATTTATATTTTTATATAATAATATTTAACTTTTTAATAATATTTTTTATTTATAATCGCTTTTTTGGCTAAAAATATTAATTTTATCGTTTTTTTTACTTTTAATATAAATAATTTTAAAATTAAACTATAATAAAAATTCTACCTATTATATTTATTATTTATTTAATACTTTAATAATTATAAACGTCGTAAAATTTTATAATTTAAATAAACTTTTATTAACGCTATAATGCTATTTAAATAATATTTTTATTATTTAAATATTTCGATTATAACTATAAATTTTTTATTATAAATTTAATAGTTTAATTTAAGTTTTAAAAACTTTTTCGAAAAAAATACTACTAAATATAATTTACCGTTTTTATTTCGTTAAATTAACTAATTTTTTATAGCGTAATTATTTATATCGACTTTTATTTTAAATTTTTTATTTAAATTAAATAATTTAAATATTAAATTGCTTAAAATTGCATTTTTAAATATATTAAACGCTTTTTGCTTTTTTTCCGTTTATTAAAAAAACTTGTTTTTCTTAGTAAAGTTTATAAAAAGCGCTGCGATTTTTCTAAAATTTTTAATAAATATATATACGTAATTCGTAAATTTTATAAACAATCGTATATTTTTAACGTTTTTTAATACGGGCTAATTCTTTACTATTTTTAATTTAAACTATTAAATTTGTACTTTTTTTAAAAATATCGTATATTTTAAAAAATCTACTTATCGTTTATAAAACTTATTTTTTTTTAAATATATTTTTAATTTTACTTTTTATAACGTTTAAAACATTTATCGTATATATTTTTTATATTTTTTTCGTATTTTTAAACAAATTAAAATATCGTTTAAATATACTATTATAAATTTATCGACAAATTTATATAATATATTTATAATTATTAATTAAAATATTATTAATACGTTAATAAAACTAAAATCTATTACTAAAAATTTGTATAGTTTATATTTTATAATAAACGCTATTTTTTATTCGTCGCTTTTTTTAATTTTAATATAATAATAAGCTTTTAAAATATCGAACGTTATAAACTATTATGCTTTTTTTAAACAGTTTTTTAAATCGTTTATTCGTAATATAAATCTGCTATTTTTAATAATAATAAAGTTAAAATATCGCTAATTTTTACAATTTTTCTATTTTCGTTTGCCATCTTTTTTAGCTTTTTTAATATTTATAATATCGGTATTACTGCCGATAACTTAAAATATTATATAAACCTTTTTTTTAAATTTTTATTAAAATACTTTTATAGCTTATTAAACTGTTTTTTATTTAATTTATACGGTTTAAAAGCTTTAAAATACGTCCTTTTTTTTAAATTAATCGTATAATTATATTTATTATACTTTAATAACCCTATTTTTTTATTATATTCTTCTATAAACAAGCTTTTAAATTTAATATATTTTTTTAGTATCTTGATTATAAATTTTTTAATTTATTATTATACTTTATTTTATACCTCGTTTAGCTATTTAAACTTATATATAATTTATATTTAAAGTTTTATAAAAGCTAAGTCTTTTTTTAATTTAATTATTTCGGGCAAATCTTACTAAAAACGGCTAATTTTTTAATCTACTTTAAAATTATTTTTTCGTAACTAAATTAACCTTAATATTATATCGTATAATATTTTTGCAATATCGAACTTAAAACGTTTTAAATAACTTTAAATAATTATTAAAAGTTTTACAATTTTTTATATAACTTTTTCGTTATTATAATTTATAATTTTTTTATTAAAAATCGTAAATGTATAAAGTCTTTTTTTTTAATCTATGCTAAATTTAATTTATTAACTAAATTTAAAAAAATAAAACTTTTAATCTTTTTTTATTATAAATTACGTTTATTAATATTTATATTTTTTTAAATTGCGTTTTTATTTTATATAAAAACTTAAAAATACCGTAAGCTAATTATTAATTTCGTTTTATAGCTATTTTTTGTCGTTTTTTATTTATTAATATATTTATTATCGGTTTTATTTTTTTATAAATTTTGCCGCTTTATTATTTTTTTAATAATTTCGGATAAAAAACAGTTTTTGTCGATTTTTTTTTTTAATTTTTTTTTTTATTTATTCGTACTAAAAAACTTTATAAAATATATAAATTTTGCACTAAATATATTAGCATCGTTCTTAAATCGTAAACTTTTTTTTGCAATTTTTAAAATACTATAAATTTTATTTAAATATAGCGTATGTATAAGCCGTTTAATATATTACTACTAATTTTTTAACTTTATTTTTTTTATAAAAATATTTAATCTTTATCTTAGCTATTTAAGCTAAAAACTAAAAATTTTTAATTTTTTTTACTATATATCTTTTATATTTATACACTATATAACTTATTTATAATATTTCGTAATATTTTTTATAACGTAATTATAATCGTTTATCGTCGTTTTTAAATATAATACCGTTATATATATAACTAACTAAAATAAAAATATCGAATTTTTTCGTTTTTAAAACATTTATACTTACTTTAATTATTATATTTTAATATTTTTTTATAATACTATAAAAGCTATCGCTTTAATTTAATATCGAACTTTTGTTTTATTTTTTTTAATTAAAATTATCATTTTTTATTTTAAGCGAAGTTTATTTTTTTACGTATATAATACAATCTTTTTTCGAACTATTACTATATATACCGTTCGGTTTAGCTATTTATTTTTTATTTAACAATTATAAATTTCGTAAAAATATTCTAAATTATCGTTTAAACATTTTTTTCTTTTAAACTAGTTCTTTTTACGTATTATTTTATTTTTAATATTTCGATAAACATATCGGTTTACTTTTATTTATCGTATATTTAATATTAATACTGTTTTATTAACTAAAAAATATACGTAATTTTAAAAATATTTTTTATTATTTTTTAATTCGTAAAGTTCGTTATTTTAATTTTTTTCGGCTAAATTAAAACTTTCTTATTTTTTATTTTCTTAGTTAAATTTTAGCTATTTGTTTTAAATCTATACGTTTTTTTATTCGTTTAACGCAATAATTATTTAATATTATAACTTTTATTAAATTTATTTTATAATTATTTTTATAGTTTTAAATTTTTATTCTAAAATTTATACAACTTTTACTAAACTTTATTTTAAACGTGCCGCTTTTTTAAATTATACTCTTTTTTTTAAACTATCGGTAAACTATTTTTTATCGTAAACAACTTATTCGTAAATTTCTTTTACTATTTATCTTAAATATAATCGCGTAATTAATTAGTTTATTAATATATATACTTTTTTTTATATTATTAAATTTCCGGTTAATACTTTATTACTTTGCTCTACGTTTAAAATTTTATTATCGTAATAAATTTATATTATATTAATTTATTAGCTGCTTTTTTTAACTTTAAATATTTCGGCTTTTAGTATTTATAAATTTTTGCGTAATTTTTTATTACAATTTCTAACGTAATATCCTAACTTATCGCAATTATAATATTTAATAATTTTTTTCGTCTTTTATTATTTTTTTTTACTTTATTACATTTTATTAAGTTTTATAAATTTTATATATATATTATATATTATAAAATATTATCGCTTTTTAAAATCGTTAGCTTTGTTTTAACTTTTTTTTTAGTTTTTATTCTTAAAAAAATTTTATCCTTTTTTTTTAATATCGTTTAAACAATCGTATATTTATTTAAATAATTATTAAAATATATTTTACAAACTTATTAAATTATAATAATTTAATAATTTTATTTTTAACTTTATTTTTTAGCCTATTATAAAATATTATAATTTTAGCTTAATCGTTAATATTAAATATAACAGAAATTTTTTAAAACTTAGTTATATAAATTAATATTAACTTAATTTATCGTAGCTTTTATAATTTATTTTAAGTTTATCGTTTTTTTTCGAAGTTAAAAAATAAACTTTTAAACTTAGTTTCGAAAAAATTTCGACTTAAAAAAATTTTTCGCATATTTTCGAGCTAACTATTTTTAAATTTATTCGTTACTTTAAATAAATATAGTTTAAACTAAATTAAAGCTTTTTTTTTTAATAATAACGTCGTATAAAAAATTCGTTTTTTATCGTTTTTAAATATATCGTTATAATAATATTAATATACTTTAATTTAAATTAAAAATTTTTTAAATTTATTAAAAATTTTATCGAACTTAAATAGTTTAGCGATTTTTAAATTTTTTTTTAATATTTGTCGTTTATTATTTTTAACGTTTAGCTTTTTTCAAAAATCTTTAACTAAATCTATTAAATAATCGTACTATTTTTCGGTAATTTTAAATTTATTATTTTTTTTTTCGGTTTTTATAAAATAATTTAAGCTCGTTAATAGCTTTAAAAATAATACTATAACTTATAACGGTTTTGTATATTTTTAAATTACTAATGCCGATATAGTTTAAATATTACTTTAATTAACCGTTTAACGTAAAACAAAACTATTTAAAATATTATAAAACGTATATTAATATTTTATATTATATATACTTTTATAATATTAAAGTTATAAATACTTAAAATATAATTAAAAATACTTTTATATTTATATTTAAAATATACGTTAAAAAATAGTATTACGAGCAATAAAAATAATAATATTTTAAATTAACTATTTCGTAAAAAATGTTTTTTTTTAATTATTTTTAAAAACTAACTATAAATATAAGTTGAATAGTAATAAGTAAACGACTAGTTATATAAAAAAATCCTTCTTTCTTATACTATTCTTTTATCTTTATATTTCCTTAGATCTGCTAGATCTTAAATCTTTTAGATCTATTATACTGGATCTGTTAGATCTTAAATCTTTTAAATCTATTACACTAGATCTATTAGATCTTAGATCCTTTAAATCTATTACACTGGATTTGTTGGATCTTAGATCTTTTAGATCCATATTACGTAACTTGGCCTGCCCCTCCTTTATCGGCGTCTCGGGCGGCCTAACCCTCTTTCTTGTTGGTTCGTAACAACTAGTAATTTTTTTAATAATAAATTTTTCGTAGTTTTATAAACATTTAAGTTTTAAAAAAAATTTTAAAATTTTTTTCAAAGTTTTGTTGTATATATATTTTTAAAATCGATTAAAAAACATGTTTAAATCTTAAGTCCTGGATAAGTTTAAAATATAATAAATAAAAATAAATAAATTAAAATAAATATAACTTAATAATATAATAATTAATTAAAACTACCTAAATAAAGTTAATAATAATGCTTAAATAAAAATTAAAAGCATATTAAAAACAAAATAAAGTTTAAACCTGTTTTAATTTAGCTATTACGTTAAAAAGACTAAATAAAGCGTGTTGTGTAAAAACCAGCTGAAAGGCTTAAAATATAATATATTATATATATATCAAGGAAAAGTGGCTGTCTGGCCTGCAAGCTGCTAAATATATGGATAGGGTGTGTATCTAGTGGACAGACCCCTGTAGCACAGTGCCCTAATTTACCCGTCACAGCGAGGTCTGTTTTTCAAGTGAGAGCTTTATCATGTGATACCGGTTTTAAGTGGTCAAAGGCAATGGTACTATATGCCTTCAAAGTGGACTTTTCAAGAGGCCTTGGATAACCTTCTGAGAACACCAGACGCGAATAACAATTTGATGATATCTATTGTAGCAACACGTTTGGGGCTGAGCAGCAAAATCGACTATGCACGTACTTACAAAGGTCACTTACGGTATTAACGGCATCCCAATAAGTCTCGCTGCCAGGCTTTAGAATCTCGTTGCCTTGAAGTGGGGCTGATCAAGGGAATTTTCGTCGAGAAATAGGATATGGGTTTGCTTTGGTGTCATTTCAAGTATGCAAGCGTAGACAGAATGCGAGTCATTGCGAACGATTTCAATGTTTTGGGCGCAATGCGTGGATAAAGCCGAGAGAGTACGAGATATCCCGAGAAGATCCGAGTAGTCCCCATCCCTGCATGACCCGCAAAGTGCAATTCTGCGAGGGACCGGCTTGGATAACTTATTGATCTCGCATTCGCCCGTATTCGGTCGCTCCCCTCCGATCCGACCTTTTGATTTGTGGCTGGTCTCACCAATGCGAATCTCGGTTCTTGTCCGAGGAGCTGGTCATAATAAATAAGGCGTATGTCAGAGCCTCCCAACGAACGCGGCTCCAGCGCGGCCTCGCGACGCTCCCACCGCAAGACACGTTCCGGCTGCAGGACATGCAAGACGAGGAAGATCAAGGTTTGTCGTCTATCTCAGCCTGCGCCGACACAACTGACGAAGACAACTAGTGCGATGAGAAGAAGCCGGCCTGTGGTAATTGTATCCGACACAATGTCGAGTGTGGTTTCCTCGCATTGGCGCCGCGAAGCCCGCGACCAACCACTGGGCCAGGTTTAGACCTCAATCGAGACCATATGGAGTTGCTTCATAACTTCACTATAAGCACCTACGCTACTCTCTCGGAGAACTTGGTGATGAAAGACTTCTATCGGGTGACGGCCGTGCAAATGGGGCTGGATTGCGACTATGTCATGAGATCTCTGCTCGCCATCTCAAGCCTCCAGCTGGCATTCTACCGACCTCAAATGAGAGATCACTACCTGGCACTAGCCACGCAGTATCACGATATGGCCTTGGAAGTCGCAAGTCGGTATACCCTGCGACCGCGGCAGAGGAGAGAGTTGCTGATTCGAGCCTCGCGAATATAGTCACTTTAGTATCGAGTCCCACTCCAACAACGGCTGAACCTCTATTCCTCTTCTCTATTCTAACCATATACTACGCTCTTGGCTATCCACGGCCTGAGCGGGGCGGCGCTCTCCTCACGAACGACGACGCACTGCCTGACTGGTTACTGTTCTTCCAAGGCACTCTCGCATTCGCTGAGCTAGTACACAACGCCTCAGGGCCTCTTGGTCCCGTCTTCAAGATCGGTATCGACCGATGGATGGCTCAGGATGGCAAGCCAAGAGGTGCAGCACCTGTCTTCCAGCATCTTGACCGACTCCACGATCTCATCGCCAACGACGTGCACGACGAGAGATTACGGTCCATCTACTCCTACGCAGTCACGGAGCTCGGCAAGTCATTTGCTGTGTTGAGTCCAGGCCCTTACGATTTGATAGACGCATTTGTCTGGGTGAACAAAATAGCCGAAGGCTTCCTGCCATTGCTTCGCACGCCAACACAGGAAGCTGTCGCCATCTTTGCCTTCTTCCCAGTCCTTCTTCAAGGCATCAAGAGCCAGTGGTGGTCAAATGGTTTGGCTGATAGCCTCATGGCGCTTTCGTACCATATACTAGATAGAGAACATCGGCTCTGGATACAATGGCCGATGGAAGAGCTTGGATGGGTGCCAGAATAGCTGGACGCTCAATCTCAACGCCCAAGAATGGCAACACAATGGGAATAAGTTTTCGCAGTCCTTGCTCCGAATTATTTATAATGCTATGCCGTACGGCGTATAGATTATCTCTGGAATGTGTTCACATTTCTTGCTCCACGAGTTTGGCAGATGGCGTAGGAACGGGAATAAGTAAGTATTCTGTGCTCAAGCCTCACCCACGTTGAAAATTGGAATGGCTCCCGATTGTCATATCTCCTTTTTCCGCGTGCTTCATTCGCGATACAGGTGCAATTGGTTCATGTGAAGGGTAGCCCCGAAACGTTAATCAATTATTAAACTAATGTTAACGGATTAATATTAACGAGTTGTGAGTCAGAGCCACCCCTTACATGAAGACGTTGGCAAGGGTCCCATCTTATGCGCGCAACCCGCTCCCGCTCGCCATGATGGTTCGTCTAGGTTTCGCGGTTTCATCCCGACGATTGAAGAGCGGCAGTCGAGCGGGAGTGTGGGATAGCTCGTAAGCCCTGGCCAGTAAGAAGAGACGCGCCCCAAGCGTCGTACAATTGAGGTGACCCGAACACCGAGAAACGTCATCGCCCAATGTTTTCAAACCTTCAATGACAGACATATTGCTTATTAAAATCGCATGGCCAGCGATGAAAACACCCAATCCATTTGTCATATATATTCTCGCGAGAACCTTATGCGACGTTGCGCAACCTTATGCGACGTCACGCTGAGCGCGAGTGACCAGAGCTGGAGCTTGAGGCTGGGCATAACGTTACGATGAGGTTGTTAGGTCGCTAAGACATGAGGCCGGCTAACATGTGGTTTAATGAATTCTAAGTTGATCTACTTGACGCGCTAGATGCAGTTTCTGGATATTGCGTAGCTGGATGGCGGGTTTAATTCTTGTGGTCGGCCGAGATTCGTATTGCGAATGGGTGGATTCTGAGTGGCGGGTAGGAAACTATGTGCCAACACCATGACTTTTTATGTTGTACAATAAACGTGATGTGACGATAGCTTTATATTTTAGAGAAGAGGGGTAGCGGGGAACGAAGGTGAGGAGTCGGAAGTCGGCGTAGCGAGGTCCGAGAGTAACAGGCTAGCAGATGGCGTACGGCTGGGGCACCCACTTACGATATGGTGACAGGATCGGGCAGGCATTACGAGAGATACGTATGTTTAACTAGATTCAACGTACAGAAACCCTAAAGAGAGGAAGCAAGCAAGCAGCAACGTAAATATTATAGCATATTAATAAATCAAATAACTAATCCGTTTAATTAACGACCGGAACCTTAAGTTTAAGAAATAAATCCTCGCCCCCGACCTATTTAATTATCATTCAGGCATCAAATTATTAATACGCTGCCTAAAACACCACCGCCCCTCCAAATAAAAACCAAAACTCGTGTCTTCCTTTATATATCGTCTACGCCAGTTTAAGTTAAACCCTAGATAATTCGGAATAGTGTGCATAGCTGATAAGGGTTCAGGTCGCCCTCGTAACTGCCGGTTTTGTCAAATCGTTTCTTCTCGAAAATGAGTTGTTCCCATGCTATAAGGAAAAAGAGAATCCTACCCGCATGCTCTCGTATTCTTTAATGGTGACGTAGGCGAAAAGGTCGTTTGCTTGCTTGGCTGCTTCGGCTTGGCCGAGCGCTAAAATATGCACCTTAGTTCCGTTCTCGCGCTCATCTAGCTTGCGTGGTTTCTGCCGATAGCCCTTGTCGACGTATAGAGAAGCTTCGCCGAATTCTGAGAGCCATTGATTGGCCAGAATGCGTGCAATGTCTTTCTTGTAAGATGAAGGGCTGCAACGTTGATAAACGGGTAGTTGAAGAAGCATCAGTTCTAGATAATGAACCAGCTGCTTATATGGTATTTATAGTGTTTTGAGTGTTTGAACCGCTTGGGTTTACGATGGTTTGTCTATTGCAAGGGCTTTTGACACTGACGAAAGATCTCGTCGATGCTATCCCACCGTATGCCCTTCTGTCGCATACTTGGGGAGACGACGATGACGAGGTTTTGTTCCGAGAGATCCAAGAAGGCGTTACCCTGCAAAAGTAAGACTATATACAAAAGGAGGGCCACCGGAAGATCAAGTTCTGCGCGGATCAAGCGGCTAGTGATGGCTTGCAGCACTTTTGGGTCGATTCCTGCTGCATCGACAAGTCGAGCAGTACCGAGCTCCAAGAATCCATCACTTCCATGTTCCGGTGGTACCAGAACGCCGCTAAATGCTACGTATACCTATCGGATGTAACCAGCGGTCACGAACAGCCTTACAAAGTTTCGCCACGACCAGGGGAATCCGCCTTTCGCAGAAGCAGATGGTTTACCAGGGGATAAGCACTTCAAGAGCTTCTTGCCCCCCGGTATGTGGAGTTCTTTTCGGCAGACGGCTACAAGCTGGGCACCAGGCCAAAATTCGATCAGCTTCTGCAACAGGTGACGGGGATTGCCAGCTTTGGACGCGCTTCTACCATCTATAACGTTGCCGAATCGTCAGTTCGTAACAGAATGAACAGACGTACTGCTAAAGGTGATATGCGCGCTAATTAGTTGAAGAGGATGTTTTTTTTTTTTTTTTTTTTTTTTTTTTTTTTTTTTTTTTATATTTTAAAAATAAATATGATAGAGGGTAATAACCTAAATTTTAAATTATAAAAAAA
>MU624284.1:224023-253879 GCA_025201745.1 Xylariaceae sp. FL1651
TATAACGTTTCCCCATCGTAAGTTCTTAATTTAATTAAAATATTTAATTTTATTTTTTTTTTTTTTTTTTTTTTTTTAAATTTGTTTTTTTTTTTTTTTTTTTTTTTTTTTTTTTTTTTTTTTTTGAATATGTTCTCGATCTAGATGATCGAGGGTATTCGCCTAATTATGCTAGTATCAAAGATATGGCTGATTATTTACAGAAAGCGTGTGACGCGCCACCTGTCGGACAGAACTAAGCACGAAGTTTTGTTAACCGCTACCTAGAGTTTAAATTACGCTATTTGCGTGGTTATAACTACTAGAGAGCTTTGTGCGAAGATTTTACCATTATAAACGCGTAGTTTAAACGTTTTTAGTACGTATAAGTTAAATACGGGATCTATGATAATAATATATAGAACTTTAACGAGACCGGCTTTATAAAAGACGTTATCTTATCCGCTATAGTAGTTATACGCGCCGATCGACGTGGAAAGCGTAAAGCAGTGCAGCTTGGTAATAAAGAATGGGCAATTGTGATCTGCTCGATCAGTTTTCGTGGGAAATTTATCCCGCTGTATATTATCTTCTAAAGCGTTAACCACCTCGAGCCTTGGTACTGAGATTGCGATATCCCAGGCGATTGGCGGTTCCACACGAGTGCGAAAAGATGGACTACAAATAGAATAAGCCTTAACTACACACGGCATTTTAATCGGCATACCTCGTCGTCAACAACAAGTGCATATCGTCTATTAGTGTTAAACCAGCGCGAAAGTCACGTTTCGGCCGAGTTTAAGGGATATTATAAAAAGAACAGGATTATTACAATCCCATACCTTCGCACTCGTCACATATAACCCATCCACTCGACGTTAGGCTCTATAGCCCGCTAAAACGGAAGTACGGTAGGCATATCTCGGAATTTGTTAAGTCACACATTAACCAAATCACCAAATCCGAGTTTCTTATCGCCTTTCGCGCTTTATTCTTATAAGTTTTACAGTATCCAATATCCTAGGCGGGTTTAAAAGGTCTGGATTAATGCCATTCAACCCTCAAGCAGTCATTTCAAAGCTAGATGTAAGGTTAAGGTTGCCGTCGCCGATTCTGAAGACTCCGGAGTTACCTGAACCTTGGGTTGCTCAAACACCAAAAACGTCACGAGAATCAATCGCACAGTCAACCCTGATTAAGAGGCGAATCTCTGAACACCAAGGAAGCTCCCCAAATAAAATTCTCACTGCGGTTGATCAACTTGCGAAAGCAAATCAAATATTAGCCCAAATCCAACAGCGTATCATCTCCGCAGAAAGCTCCAAGTATATGCATCCTGGACAAGAACACGACACCTTCTCTTTAAGCGAATGCTCAAGGTGCGAATGTCGGAGTAGCTGCGCCCAGCGCAGTGATATCCTAAGAAATAGAGAGCGTCGATCTGTTAGAAATGAGCTTGATATTGTCCTCTCTCTTCTACTATGGTGTTCTACTATAGAGTTTTATATCCTTCTCTGCAAAACCAGTGCAGTCATTATGAATACTGTTCTTAGTAAAGATCGAAGTCCTGTAATCATCAATATAGGTAATACGGATGACTACAGACCTGATGATGACTTGTTTCTGACACGATCAAACACGGACCCCAAGGCTTTCTATGGGCTCATCGCTTCTGGAAATCAGATAATCAAAGACGCCCATTTCCAGAACGAATTAGCTAAGAAATACGGAGTTCTTTACTTTAAGATAGAGGCGGCCCGGATCATGAACACGTTCCTTTGTCTCGTTATCAGAGGTATCTGTGATTATGCCGATTCGTCGAAGAACAAGATCTGGCAAGAGTACGTAGCGGCAACGACGGCGGCGTACGCTAAGCTCTTGTTGAGCGAGGTGTCACGGTCGGAAGGCCAGTATTGGGGCGGTTTGCCGGTGAAGAGAGCCGGTACTCGAACCTTCACTTCTGAGGAAGAGTTGAAGTTGAAGCGACGGAGGAACTAGATGTGTTTGTATTCAACACATCATGTTCGCGGCGTGATACCTTATATGACTCGCGTTTTCATCCCAGGTCAAAATCAATCATCAAGGCACCAGAATCTTCAACTCGAGACCGGCCTCAAGGGATTGGTGGATGGAATGTTTTCAAGTTGGATTGCCGATATGAGGCAGAACTATCGGTATAATCTGCACCGAGCCACTTTCGTCTTCTTCGATGGCCGCTAAGGTCAAACAGGGGTTTTACTCGGGTCCGGTCGGGTTTACTCGCATTGCTCGCACAGTTCGGATTCGCTCGTATTGTCTTGCATGGATCTATGCATTAGGCTCGCAAGGCGAGGTGGTGGACCGAAATAGTGATACAACGCACCTACTCTCCAGCTTTCTACCAGCGTATAGAATTTGGTTAAAAAACTATTAAACCCGAATAAATTATTAACCAGATTAAAAATCAACGTCGGCCTGTATATTCGAATCGCCTTCGTTGAGAAACCCCGAATAGCTAGAAAACGTGGTAGTCGGTTAGTAGTCCTAGAAATAAAGTGTATCGCTATTCTTGTCCATCGCCTCGCCAGGGTGTCTCACTCGTACTCGCTCGGGCTCGTTGGAGCGGCAAAACAAGGCAGTGTGCTCAGAGCCTGCTAGTTTGTGTTCACGCTTGCTGTGTATGTATCCTATTAAACAGCCTGGCGTTATTCTAGCCTGGCTGTGCACATCATTTTGAAGGTGAGATTGGCGGCCAGGATCTACGTAGTCCTGTACCGAGGCACGAGTCCTCCGCTTTGATCTCCCTGTGAACAATTCATGTCGGTCTTGGGTTTACAGTATACCCACGCCGAGCACCCAGCTATATGGAAAAGCTCAGTCTGAATACATTGTTGCCTGGAGCAGAGATAGAAATTTTCTGGACCTATCGCGATCAACAGACCAATGTCCGCATGGGCGGCCTATGGGGCCCAATACCCCAATCGACAGTACGCTCTATTGTTCGCTGTTCAATGTTGCCAAGATGGGTCAACTCGACTGGCAGCGGCAGTGTTACCTTGCCTGATATAAAGTATCGAGAAATTTATTGTCTTTTTCATTATGATAATAGCACGCTGCTCCTCGCCATCGGCTGTGTCTTGACTTCATTCTTGACAGCTACATCATGCAGCTTCCAACGCTCCTTTCCGTCGCAGCGATTGCCAGCCAGGCAACGCTAGTATGTGATGCTTGTGATCCAGTCCCAGTACCCGTGTTTGACTTACCCACCACCCGACACCGACCCAAGTTTCGTTACTGGCAAGATTTCCTTCACTTACGCTATTCATTCGTCGCGTGCTGACGAGAACTCCAGGCTGCCTGATGCTTCCGTAGCCCCGAGATCTGTGGCTAGAGACGTGACCCAGATTGCTGCAATCAGTGCGGGTGGGCTCCAATTCCTCCCATTCTACAACTATGGACTTGGCCCGGCCCTCACGGACTGGTCTGTCTATGGGTTTGGCACGCCGGCCTTTGTGGATGTGCTCTCGGCGGCGTTACAGGAGTGTGCCGCACACGGCCTTCAACTTGACTTTGCCCTCGGTCCGAATCAGGGCGCAGGAGTACCTTCGGAGCCTGCGACACCGGGGCTGGCACGGGAACTGGTTTACGGCAACATGACGATTGAATCGGGCGAGTCATATGATGGAGATGTCCCGTTACCGAATATAGAATTCAATCAACTCGCCGGGTTCATGGGCCCTCTCGAGTTCTGGGGTGAAAATGAACTCTTGGCAGTTGTTGCTGGCAAAATCGTGGCAGAGTCCTTTCTTTCCGGCTACTTTTCCCTCTCTATACTCGACGAATCCAGTCTGATTGACCTCACTGATTTGACCAGCGTTGGAAAACTCAAATGGACAGCTCCGGAAGGAACAGGGACCTGGGTCATATTTGGCATATATGAGCGCAACACTCTGCAACGGGAGAGCGTCTCGGTTGGCAATGCGACAACATTCATCGGAAACGGCTCTTGGAAGGTCGACCATTACAGCGCGTTGGGCGCCAAGAAAGTCACAGATTTCTGGGACAATTACATATTTTCAGATTCCCGTATCTCGGATTTGATTCCACTAACACGGTCATACGGTGAGTTGATAAACCTGATCGTCTTCTTGCGCTTTACCTACCTACTGATCGCGAAGGCATTGCCAGTATGGGAGGATAGTATTGAGATGCAAGCGGCACTTTTCTGGACGCCAGATCTCGCGTCGAAGTTTGAGGAAATCCACGGATATAGTGTCATCAAGTATCTGCCACTTCTTTTCCACGCGACAAACCAATGGAATGGCTATCTCCCGCCATACAATGTCACTTATAGCCTAGGTGGCTATCGTGCCGATGGGGGACCCTACATAATGGATTACAAGACGGCTCTCACCTCGGGATACGAAGACTACATTTCCCACTTCAGCAACTGGGCATCGTCGAAAGGGATGCAGTACTCGAATCAGCCAGCTTATAATGAACCGGTGGACATGGTGAGAGATCCTCGCTCATTATCTTCTCTGTCATATCATTTGTCCTTTGCGGTAGAGCTGTTGCCTCCTCCGCCGATGCAGGCAGTGCTAACGTCTTGCAAGACAGCGTCAATTCCTTACGTCCCAGTCCCGGAGTTGGAATCTTTAGGTTTCGAAGAATCTGTAGGACAGTATAGAAAGTTTACTGGTGCCGCTCACTTGGCGAATATCAACACAATTTCGACCGAACTGGGTGCCGTATCCGGCAGCGCATACAAGCAACGTGTTACGAGTTTGAAGGCTTTGATAGATGGGTCATTCAGCGCAGGTGTGAATACTTTCACAATTCACGGCTACGCATATAGCGGCGAGTATATTGGCACTTCCTGGCCTGGATATACACCTTTCCAGTACCAGTATTCAGAGCTTTGGAACCCTCGGCAGCCGGCATGGAGGCATCTGGACGAATTGATGCTGTACACCGCACGGAATACTCTGATACAGAAGAGTGGAATACCGAAGATTGATGTTGCCTTTTATTACTTCGAAGTTGGCTACGTAGCTGGCGGAAGTGTTTACCCGGATGCTGACATGAATACCATAGGTAAGACGGAAAGGAAATAAAGAGCCCTGAACTCTATGTTTGCTGACTGCTTTAGGATATACATATGAATACTTAGGTCCGGAAAATCTGGTTTCGGAAGAGACGATGGTCAAAGATGGGATACTCGCTCCAGATGGGCCGGCCTACAAAGCACTGGTGTTTGTTAACCAGACTCACATCACGCCAAATGCCTCCGCAGCTCTTGTAAGATTTGCGAATGCCGGGTTGCCGATCTATATCGTCGGCACGATACCAAATATAACTTTCGGCATGGGCGGGCAGTCCGAGGTCTCATCCAATATTGCGAAGCTCCTCGGGTTGGAAACTGTGCGCTTTATGACCGCAGACGAGTTCTCTCCTCAGGTTCTGCTCGGCGATGGGGTGATTCCACGCGCAAGCGTCCACAGCAGCAACGATGCGACAAGTCTCTACACCTTCTGGACGACCGACACAAAAACTGGTCAGGATTATGTGACGATCAACAACGCTGGGCCGGTGGGCAGCTTCGACATGACCTTTGCAGTTGGAGAATCCGTACCATATATGCTGAACGCGTGGACAGGCGCCCAGACGCAAGTAGCTGTCTACGAGCGCGTCGACGGTGGAATAAAGATGCCTGTGAAGTTGAACCAGAGTCAGACTGCCATCCTCGCTTTCACCACATCACGTGATAGAACGTCAGTTTCCACTACCCATCTGGTAAGCCACTCTCCCAACGTTCACGAGATCTTCGCCACACCGAATAATACATTCGTCGCCCGAGTGTCGGACAATAAAGCGGCATGGGTTCAACTAAGTGATGGCTCGCGGGTCTTTTTGCCTTCGTCGAATGGCTCGCAGACCCAACCGGTGACAACGCTCGGTCCCTGGAATCTTTCAATTGAGGCCCATGGCCCATCAGATGATAGGACGCTGGAGGGAAACACCACAGCCATCAACGTCGGTATCATCGATCACTTGTTGCCATGGACCCAAATACCCGGCATTGAGCATGTGAGCGGAATGGGCACCTACACAACGACCTTCGAAGCAAGCGGATTGCGAGGCTCGGCCGTGGTCGTCAACTTCGGGCCAGTGCTCAACACGCTCAAGGCTTGGGTCAACGGCAAAAAGGTTCAGTATTTCGATCCTGCTGATCCCGTCGCCGACGTCTCGGGCCTCCTCGTCGAGGGGACGAACGAGCTGAGGGTTGAGGTTAGCAGCACGTTGTTCAATACCGTCAAGGCCAACGTCGATCGCGTCTTTAGCATCGGCTACGGTCCCTACGACAAGTCGCTTTACACTGATGCCGAATGGGAGGAGTTTGGTCTCGTGGGGCCTGTCACGTTGCAGGTGTACCGTGAGGTGGTACTTGATATTTGAAGGCTTCACGGGGGCTGGTTGGAGGTTGCGCGATGCTTGGTCTATCCCTCCATACTGCAACTTCTACGGTCTGTTCTCGATCTCTATATATGATCACTTCAGTTGTCTTCAATGACCTGAATAATTTTATGGGACATACTCCGACAGTGACTACACAATCCGCTCGTGCTGTGCCATAATGTGCTGTGTTTTTCTGCAATTGTTACGATTGCCGCCGCTCAGGCAAACTATTGTCGTCTTTGTGTCTCTCCGCATTGATGTCGGTGAGATGAGCGCAGTTGGGTAATGGCTAGCAGCGGCCGGACTCATACGGTAATTAGTCAAGTAATCCATCAATGACGTTCCTCTTACTCGGGCGTCTTTGCACCCGAGCGCAGGGGCCGGGGGCTAAGTTATGCTACGTGCATTCGCGTCTAGTGTTGCGCGAGGTTGGCATAGGCGATCATGCAGGTCGACCGAATACGAGCGAATGCGATCCTGCTTTGCTGAATACCCTGTCGATGCTTGCATGAACGTACATACGTTTCGATATTACCCCTGCAACATCAACCACGAGAGTCTCGCAGATCCTATAGTTTAATATGCTGTGTGATATATCACTCGAGGCTTTCGCTAGGTGATCGTACAGTCGGCCACTCGACGACATTTCGTGCGTTTTAACCTTTGTAACCAAGGCTTTAAAATTCTGTCTTCGCTACTCCCGCGACTTGAATATGGACTACACAGCCTGGACGGCGGCACCGCTACTTATCGGAACAGTGAGTGGGCTTCTCTGCCTGGTCTTGCCCCTGTATCTTCATCTCGCCCTTAATATTTGAGCATGCGGAGGAAAATATGAATTTGCCAATTGACACAACCGCACACAGATTCTCTCAACGTACTGCATCTCACACGTTCTCTACAACATCTTTCTACACCCATTACGGTCGTATCCAGGTCCTTGGTGGCGATGTGCGAGCCGATTGCCATACACGATATCAATCTTTCGGGGTGATGCAACGCAGAGGACCAAGGCACTGCACGATACATACGGTCAAGTTGTCCGGATATCGCCCGACACTCTGTCTTATACCGCAGGACAAGCGTGGCTAGGTACGTGTTATTGATGTTTTGGGACGACCAAATAACAGAGGGCAAAATGGGATGTGTCTGACTAAGATCTCTAGACGTTTATGGGCTCAAGACATCAAAGTCCGGCGGAGGCAACCTTCCCAAAGACCCCAAATTCTACGTGAAACCGCCCGATAACGTTGACACAATCGTTCGTAACCATATTCCAAGCTTTGACTGGGGGAACACTAAGCCATGATTAGTCCACGGCCAACGATATTGACCATCGGCGGCTACGAAGAGTCCAGGCGCACGCGTTTTCGGAAAAGGCGATTGCCCAACAGGAGTCCATTCTCCGGCAGTATATCGTGCAGTGCGTGGCGCGGCTGTTGGACGATGCATCGAAACACAATGGTGTAGTTGATATATTGCGATGGATGAACTACCTGACTACAGATGTAATCGGGGACTTGTCCTTCGGAGAGAGCTTCGGGGGCTTGGACAAAGGCAGACTACACCCCTGGCTAGAGACGCTCTTCACGACACTCAAGGTTTTCACCTTTATCCGTGAAATTCTCCGGCTGCCTTCGCCTATTATCAAGACAGCCATGGCATGCATCCCTGAACAAATGCTGGAACATCAGAAAAATGCAGTGGGGTTCGGCGCCGACGCTGTAAATCTTAGGATCAGCCGTGAGACTGACCGTCCCGACTTCATCTCTTACATCCTAAGGCACCGTGGGGAGGACGGTATAGGGTGAGCAGCAATATTACTGCAAAGTGCTGTTCTCAATTGACGGCGAACAGGATGTCTCAGGCCGAGCTGGAGATGGCCGCCATCACTTTTATCGTAGCTGGCAGCGAAACAAGTATGTAAAACTAACTAGCATGGTTGACATCATCTAGCAAGAGGACTGACAAAAATCAATGCTTAGCCGCGACCATGATAACTGGGACTACGTCCCTACTCCTCGATAACCCGACCATCCTATCCGAGCTGACGAAGAGGATTCGGTCCGACTTTCCCGACGAGAGGGACCTGAATAATGTCCGGCTGCAGCAGCACGAGTACCTCAACGGTGTCCTGAAAGAGGGCTTGCGTCTATATCCACCTGCACCAGATTACCTGTTTCGAACAACGGGCGACCGGAGCGTGGTCGTCGCTGGCAAGATGGTCCCGCCGCGCACTAGCATCACCATGAACTTGTGGGCAGCTGGTCGAGATCCCGCCAATTGGCATAGACCACTCGAGTTCTTGCCGGAGCGCTGGGCTAGAGACGCGCCCGCCGAGTTCCGTGATGACGATAGGGATTCTTTCAGGCCTTTTAGTTACGGACCTCGAGATTGCATTGGTAAGAAGTAAGTGCAATTCCGTCTCTTCGTTGTCGTTGGTGATCAATAGGGTACTTATACGGCACTGTGTAGTCTTGCTTGGGCCGAGATGCGCATGATTATGGCGCATCTTGTATGGAGTATTGATTTTCTAGGTGTGGAGGATGACAGCAAGGGATGGATCGAAGGGTTGAAGATATTTAGTCTTTGGGAGAAAGTCCCGCTTAACGTAAAGATTGCGCCCAGGGGTGGTGGAGACTGTAGAGTTGAGTAGGTAGTTTCTTGGAGAGCACCATGATACTTACTGCATGTGTAGCTCCCCCATGCCCAACTCCTGTGCGTCCACTTAGATTATGATTGTCAGATATTCTGCCTCTAAACCCAGCTCTGACACCTACCCTGGGATCTGTCTATGCATACACCCGTGAGTATAGGCATTGCTCAGGAGACGATAAGTCCTTACATTGCTGTCGATACCACTTTCCCAATTCTGGACTCTAGAACAGTAACCTCCGTTCTCCTGATCAAAGCGGCACATACTTGTGGTGGATATTTCTATGCTATTTGATTGCAAAGAGTCATGAGAGCAGTAATTCGTCACCGAGAAAACAGCGTAATTAAGTTTCGAGGACTACTTATCTGGCCTATCAAATCAAGGCTGTTGAACCACGGGAGGGTTTAGCACAATATCTGCAACACAACGATTGGAGTCCCCTAGTGACTTCTACGATGCTAGTCAGCCAATACCACGTGGCGTTTCGTCACGTGGCGACGACTATGTGCTTGCATCAATTACCAGAGCGTCGCCACGGGAGGTTTTTGTCCGGGATGGGGTTGTTTATGCTAGGCAGAGAGCGTCCGGACACAATTATTAGCATGAACAACCTCGCTATTGTCTTTAATAAGCAATAGAAGTAAGCGAGGTATTATATATGTATTAATTTGTTATTTTTAATAAGTGACTAAATAAATAAGCATAAGCTTATATATCTTAACCTGTTAGGGTAGGTTAAGTACGCAATGGCATGCCTGCCGGAACGCATCCGGAAATTAATTCAAGTAGTCCGTGAGAGAACTGGAGGTGGGCCGTATCTATTAATACAGCGTTGCGATTTTTTAGCCTCTTTTACAAAGCTGCTGTTCGTTTACTAAACTTAGGTATGATTATGTTTGTATAACGCACATTTAGTGCTTTTTTTTAGTAAACCCTGTTAGCTAGCGAGGCTAGACTAAACAAAAATATTATAACAAAGTCGTTTTGTAACATGACAAAGGATTGCTGTCGCCTAGGCCGACCAAAGGGGGGGGAAAATGGGTTGTAACCTTTAGTTTAACTAATAGATTTAGAAGAGATTAGCTTATAATAAAGTTTTACAATGTAGTAATTGTCTGGCTATGTCGTATTTTTAATCGCCTTTATTCGACGATGTTTTAAGACAATATAATAAACAAGTTACGCTTAAGGCATCGAGATTTTTATTTAACAACTGGTTAAACTAAGCTTTAAAAGATGCGTGACCAGGAATCCGCCGGCTTTTTAAAACAGGTCTTGTTGTGAGTTTTTTTTTTTAACGCTATGCAAAAGCAGCTCTAATATCTTTCGGTTTCTATAATTATAATAGGCATTATGCGTTGCATAAAAAAGCGCGGTTAGTGCGAGACGGCTAAGCAGACCCCCCCCCTCCCGGGCCACCCCTTTACGGGCCACCTAGCCACCAAATCACCAAATCCATCGTTTTAGCTGGTTTTGACCTCAATGCAGTCCAAAATGTCTTCGGAATCGCTATTTATCTCGTCATCTGTCACGTATTCCGTCTCGCTATTTATCTCCTCGTCATTTAAATAGCGTATTCTTAGCACATCGTGGCTAGGGTGTTCATCTTTGTAGACCTTCCGACCCCTAACCTTCCGTTCTTCCTCTCGCAGTATATCGGCCATACGGATAAATCGCTGGCCATCTTTTAACTTGACCGGCTTGCGTATAGCCTTGTGGCTTGTTTGGGCCTTTAAATACTCGATCTGGGCTTCCAAATCGGCTATTCTGAACGCGCTTTGGTCCAAGGCTTTGGCAGCCTTTTCGATAAACAGCTGTTGAGAGGGCATACGGAAGGTCGGGTCTGTGGCAGCCAGTTTTTGGCCAGTATTCCGGATTCCTTGGCCTCCAGCGGGGGTGTTGATGGCTATTGGGGCTAATTCAACGATAAAATCGGGCGTTTTGGGCCGTTTTAAGTCCGCGGGTTTATCTGGACGCTCCCGGGCCACACCTACATTTTTTAAAATGACGTATTTAGAAAATAACGCCTTGGACCTATCCTTTGGGAATATCCCAGCTGTTTTCCAGGCTTTTTTAATGTTTTTAACGTTTAAAACGTCGTTACGGGCCTGGCGATAGGCCTTTAACACCTTTTTTTTTAATAGCTTAATCCTTAAGTTGTAATTTAGGCTGTTTTTTATTAATAATTTTAGCTTTTTTTTTAATAAGCCAAAGACTTTTATATTTAAAGTTTATATAACGTAACTGCAGTAAAGCTTATAAAAGACTAGCTATATTTTATTAACTAGGCAATATTAAAAAAAGTTTTTGCTAGTGTGTAAATTATAGCCGTTATAAATTAACATAACTTATTTATTACTATATTAAGCTTAAATATAAAAGATAAAAATGTTTAAAAGCTAATTTAAAGCTATATAGTTATTAGTTTACTTTTTAAAAGAAATTTTAAATCGCTAATTTGCCGGAAAAAATTTTTTATTGCGAAAAAACTATTACGCTTAAACGTTAATACTTTTAAATATAAAAATTAGCGAAAGGGCTATTTTAATAATATTAACGCATTTAAAGCTAGTAATTTATTTACTTTTTTTAATGTTTTTTTTAAAAGCTATTTAGCTAAAGGCTTTAGTAATAATTTAATAGTTTTTGCTAACATTTTGGCCGATTTTGTGTTTATTTATATTATAAAACCGGTTTTTAAAGATGTTTTAAATTTTAAATACGTTAAAGCGATCGAAAAATATGTTAATATTTGTAGCCGTAGCTCCGTTTACACGTTTATAATAAATAGTTTTAGACTTAGCGACTTTAATTAACGGGTTTTTAGCTATAAAACGGTTATGCTAGCGTTACTTTAGCTTATAAGCGCTTTCGGTTATTTTAATTAATCGTTAAGCTATTGATTTAAACTTTACTAACGCCGGCGCGTGGCTTAATCTGGCCTGGCCAATGGCTTATTGCGTTAATATAGCTTTAAGGACTGGCGATAGGACCTTTTGGCCGTTTGCAACCCTTTGCCTAGTTGGTATTTCGGCTAATCGGCGTTGCAGAGTGGACCGGGGGGTATCCCACTTGCGGGACGCTTCCCGTATTGTAGCACCTAGCTTTACGTCACGAAGCGCCGCGCGTAAACGCTTTTGACGTTCAGCTGAAGACATAGCTAGAAAGAGGAGTCAAAAATGAAGGTAATGATGAAAAAAAGACATTTTTTGGATAAGAATTGGATTTTTTACTATATATTCAACAAAGTAGGTGGTTAGGCCAAAATGTCGGTGGCTAGGTGGCCCGTGAGGGGGTGGCCCGGGAGGGGGGGGGGTCTGCTTACTAATTTGCAGTGCCGATGCAACTTAGCTTAGCTCGAGGTTTTGTTTGCCGTTAATAAGCGAGACAATGTAAACAAAGGGAATGTAACATAGCTGTACAAAGGCTAGTAGACTTGTTATAATTTGCTTAGGCCTATGCGCATTTTTTAGCGCTCGGTATATTATAGTTATATAACTTTCTTTTAAGATTATGCCTAGTTTAAATTTATTTAAAATTTAACAGCTAAATAGCTAGTTAGCCACTTAGCTAACGGTATTATTTTAAAACCTTAGCTTTAGTGCTTTTTTTATTTAACAAAGCGTAAAAAGCGATATTATATATAAAATGCAAATAGTAACAGTTTTTATACTAATAAAAAAGAATTAATTTTTGTTTAAAAGTTTATAAATCGGGTTTTAAGTTTATATACTATATAACCTGTTAAAATAGCTTGTAAAAAACAATTAAAAACTTATACTAGTTTATGTTTACGATTTTTACAAAGCAAATAAGTTTATAAAATAAGCGTGTTATAAAGCAAAAGCTGTTTTTTTTTCGCTTAAAGTAAAGTCGGCTATAAACGACTTTATCCTCGCGTTTTAAATTATAACTATAATCGTTATTATATTATTATGTTTTACATAGTCAGAGCATAGTACTGCAGTTGCTAATAGTTAATATATTTAATATCGCAATAAGCAAAGTTTTATAGCGGACATTTACGATTATATCCTTTGTTTTAAACTTTTTACGATAATATAAAAACTATTATAGCAATACTATTGCTAACTAGGAGCGCTACGCTTTTATTATAAGCCTTATGCGTAAAAAAATACACACCGGCGGAATTGCTTAAACTTTAGGTAGAACTATTACACTTGTTACAACGACAGCCTTTTAATCTCTTTAAAGGTACTAGCACAGGCTATTAAGTTTGCCGATGCCCCCATTAGGGGGCATCGCGCTTTAAGTAGCAAAACAAGGGGGATTTGCAAACACTAAGCCGAAAGTAGAAAGTTACTTATTTTTACATATAATTTACTAGTAAATAAAAGTACTATTTTTTTCTTATATAATCTTTTTAAACAAATAACGTTTAAATATTTATAAGATTAACTAGCTTAACTGTATATAAATTAATACGTTATAAATATGCTATAATTATAATAGCTATAACGGATAAGTGCGCTATAAGTATACTATAATTATAATGGTTATAGCGGATAAATACGCTATAAATATGCTATAATTATAATGGTAATAGCTTTATTTTTGCAATAGTCCGAAAATATTAAAGGTCTTTATATGCAAATCATTAAAGGAATTTATTAAAGCAAAGCTACTTTCATTTACTAGTAAGTTTAGTGTAAAAAGAAGTACTGGCGTTAGGGCAAATACCCCCCTTGTTTTGCTAGTTAATGCGCAATGCCCTTGGGACAAAGGCTTGTCGAACTTAATAAACTGTGCTAGTACTCTTATTTCCGGAACTACGTAGCTGCTAGAAGTCCCTAGCTTTTCCAAATTGTCTAAAGTCTTAACCTAAATAAAAGCACTACTTTTAAGTGCAAAATACATCGTTTTTAAAAAACAACGCGCAATTTTATAAACTGCTAATAAAAGCATTAAAAAATCTTATTAATGCTGCCGGCTTTAATAAAGCGGCATATAAGTAAAGCTTTCGTAAATAAAATAGCTACGATATTAACTAGTTTTAAAATTAATAATAGGCAAGTTCGTAAAGCCGTTTTAATACTTAACAATAGCTAATAAACAACACTTAGCATTAAATATTACACTTATAATAACGCGTTTAATAACGATACCGCTATTGCAGCTTTTAGCGAAAATTTAAATTCGATCTTTTAAAACGGCGAGTTCGCTGCGCGCTTTATATTTCAAACCTTGTAGTTAAATTTATAATATACGGCTTGAAAAAAACGATTTTACTTAACGTTTTAATTAGCCATTTCGGCCATTTAATTTCCTAGACTTTTTAATTAAAACAACAATTTAATAACAATAATAACAACTAAAAGCTTTATTACCACTTTAACCACTTTAAATAAATTAAAAACCCCGTATTTAAAACGCTATTACTGCTATTTATAATAATAAAGCCTTTAACGTTTAAAAAGCCGCTATTTTATTTTAAGTCTTTTGTTTTATCTTTTAATATCGCTTTGCCGGCTTTAAGACTTATATTTAAACTAATAAATTATTTTAACAACTTACGCTAGCCGAAAAAGCTTTTATTATAAAAGTTACTTTTTAAATATAGGTTTAAAAGTAGTTTTTAACGATTAACGGCTTTAAGACTTTTATTTTACGGTTTTAAAAGATAAAAGTAACACTAAGCTATTTAACCATAATAAATATAGTAAATTTATAGCTTAATATTTAAAATTAAAGTTTAAAAAATCCCGAAGCTTTAATTAATAACGCTATAACGGTATTAATTACGAAACTTTAATTTAATAGTTTAAATTTTATTACCAAATTCGATTATTTTATAATATTGCCGAAAAAAGCGTTATAAAAAATATTAAAAATAACGTTAAAATAATTATTAGCCGTATAAATAAAAAGGCTTTTATTAATTAGTTTAATAACTAAAAATAAGGTTTAATTATTAAATATATTAAAATTAATAGTTTTAGCTTATTTTATTTTTTATTTTTTTTAAAGCTAACGGCTTTAATAATTATAAATAAATTTAGTATTTAATTTTAATATTATTATTTAAATAACTTTTAATAGTTAAATTAATTATAAAGTCGCTTTAATTTATTTAAAATATTTTAATCGATAAATTAAAAGTTAAATACGAAAAAAATATCGGCTATTAATTATAAATAGCTATTTTAATTATTAAATAATAAAATTTATTAAATATTATATTTAAAAATACATTATTTTTATATATTTATTATTATATATAATTTTCTTTTTTTAGCTTTTAAATATTAAAATTTTTAACGCGTTAACTAAGGTTTATAAATAGCTAGTTAGCTAATAGTTTATTTTTAAGATTTAAAAAGTAAATAACTTTTATTTTTTTATTATATTAATAAACTTGCAAAATTATTATTTTTAATATAAACAATCCTTAAAAAAATATAAAGCTATATTTATATAGCTTTAAAAAATTAATATTAAAATATAAACTAAACATAATATTTTTTGCTAGTTTAATGGATTAATATAGCTAATAAATCGATATTTTTTTTAGTTAAAATTTAATATAAAAGATTAACAATATTATAAAATAATTATATAACGTATTCTTAATTTTTATACATTTTAATATTATTTTTATTTATTAAACTTATTTATTAAATTTAACCGATAATTAAATATTAAAAGCTATAAATTATTATTTTATTAACAAATAATAAAAAGCCCGTTATTAGAAAATTAATAAAAAAGCTTTTAAAAAAGCTAAAATATTAACTATTAAAAAAATAGTTCGCTAACGAAAATAACGGCAATAAGCTGATTAAGTAAAGCTTAACGAAAAGGCTTGTAAAATAGTATTAAATAGCAAAGTAAGCTTTGTTAAAGTGGTTTAGAAGGAATTATTTGTGGGAATAGATATATTTAACGCCGAATAGCTGTAAATTGCCTTAAATACGATTAAACGGCTATATTGGCGTGAAAAATTAGCCTTAATGGCCTTGGAATGACCGGAATGCTTAAATAGCCTTGAATGGCCAGGAATGGCTAGAACAGCGGATATTAGGTGGCTGAAATAGCCAAGCGGCCGAAATGGCTAATCAAAACGTTAGCTTATCGCAAAATATAAAAATGAAAATAATAATAGCGACAAAAAAGCTTTATAACAACTAGTTAATAAACATATATTATATATATTTAAAAAAAGATTTTTTTACAGCCTTTTATTTAACGTATAAAGCTTTAATAATTAAATTAATACTATATAATTTTAACTATATATTTTTATAACTTAAAGTTTAATTATTTATTAAAATACTATTTTAATTATTAAAGTTAATAAATAAACTTTTATTTATTTAATAATAAAAAACTTTTTATATAATAGCCGATATATAATTGTAAAATAAATATATTAAAAATAAAATCATACAATATTAAAATAGCTTATTAAGCGCTATTTTAAACATAATTATGTTATAAAAAGTAAAACGTTCTTTATATATAAAATTATATTATTTAAAGCGAAATTATCATATTATAAAAAGCGAATTAAACATTTAGCCGACGTTATTATACGAAAAATAAACGTATTTAAAATAAAAAATTATTTATTTTATAAAAAAAACAAGATTTCATAACCAAATATATTATTAATAAATAAATATTGTAAAAAGGTTATGTAAATAAGCGTTTTAACAAGACAAATATATCGCGCGTACGATAATATAATATATATAGCAATATTAAATATAATACGCGTATTTATTAAAAAACTGCAAAAATATCTAGCGGTTATATATTTAATTAAATTTAATTGAATTTTTATATTATGGTAAAATTATTTAACATATTTGTACAAAAGTGCCAGAAAGTTGGAAATAGGCTTGTGTTAGAAATATGCTTGTGTGGCACGTTATGCGACGTAATTTACGAATTTTTCCGGTTAAAATAACTTAATAATTTCGTTTTTAATTTTGTTTTTAAATTTTTTATAAATATTATAATTTTAGCGTAATTATTAATATTAAATACAGCTAAAATTCGTTGAAACTTAATAGCGTAAATTAATATAGCTTTTTTTCGTTATAGTTTACGTAATTTATTTTAAGTTTAACGTTTTTTTTTTTTTTTTTGAAATTTAAAAATATTTTTTTAAATTTATTAATAAATAATTTATACCTTTTAAAATCTTTCATATATTTTTTAACTAGCTATTTTTTAACTTTATCATAGCTTTAAATAAATACGCTTTAAATTTAATCAAAGCTTTTTTATTTAATAACGACGCGGTATAAAAAATCTTTTTTTTTATTTTTTTTTATAAACGTATTTTAATAATAGTGCTAATAAGCTTAAATTTGCGTTAAAAACTTTAGTAGTTTATTCGGCGTTTTGTCGAATTTAAGTAGTTTTGTTATTTTTAAGCTTTTTTTAATTTTTTACCAGTTTTTACAATAGTTTAAATATTATTTTATTATACGACTATTATTTTTAAATTATTTTTAACTTTTTGGTTTTAATTTTCGAGTTTTTTTTATTTATTTAACCGTTTTGTTTAACAGTTTAGCATTTTTATTATATAAAGTCTTAAATATTTTAAGCTTATTTTTAAAAATGTCGATTTTGGCTTATAAACCTGCTATTACGTTTTGCGACGTTATAAAAGTTTAAAATATTATAAAACGTATTATAATAATTAATATTAAATATATTTTTATAATATCGAAGATTATAAATGTTTAAAATAACACATCTTTTACTTAAATAAAATACTTAATTAAATAAGACATTTTCCAGACCTTCGTATATATATTCGCAAATAATTTAACAATAATATATCCGATTAATTTAAACTAGTTAAGTTTTTATTCGCTAAACCTGTTTGTATTGTTCCGACAAATTTGCGCATTATAGCTATTTTTACTATAAGTTTTATAGCACCCGGCGCAAGTTTTTTTTTTTTTCGTACAACGAACGAACCGACGAATAGCCCGACGAATAAACCGATAAACGAACCGATAAAATTATATGAAACGAATAATTGTTTATTACATAAAACACAAAAAATTTACGGGCTTTACAGGGTTTATAAAGGTTATAGGGCGTAATTATATAGGTTTGTCGGCTTTTTCGTTGGTTTATTTATTGTATAAAAACTTGCGTTAAAATTTGCGTTAAAATTTGCGTTAAAATTTACGTCAAAATTTACGATAAATACTATAAAACCTGCAGCAAATATAGCTATAATACGTAAATTTATTAAAATAGTATAAACAAATTTAGTAAATAAAAATTTAATTAATTCGAATTAATTGTTTATATTTTTAGTTTGTTCGTCGGATTATTTGTCGGTTTATTTGTTATATAAGCAGAAAAAAAACTTGCATCGGGTGCTATAAAACTTATAGCAAAAGTAGCTATAATACGCGAACTTATCGAAATAGTATAAATAAGTTTAGCAAATAAAAATTTAACTAGTTTAAATTAATTAAATATGTTGTTGTTAGATTATTTGCAATTGTACGTATAAAGATCTAAAAAGTGTCCCATTTAATTAAGTGTTTTATATAAGTAAGAGATGTATTATATATTAAATATAATATTGCAAGCAATAGATAATAATATAATAATTACTTGTTATGTAAAAAATAACTTTTTATACTTAATTTTAAAAAGTAGTTATAAATATAAATTAAATAATGCTAAATAAATAATTAATTATATAAAAAAAACTTTCCGTTTTTGTTTTTTTATATTTTTAGCTTTTATTTTAGCCGAAAATTTTTTATAATTAGTACTTTTTTTTAATCATTTATAATTATGCTTTACGCTGTTTATTAAAAATCAGGTATAATTAATCTTTTTTATTTAATTAACACTGATTTCTTTTAGTTGCATTAATTAAGGGAAAAGAACCCTGCTGAGCGGAACCAGCTGATTAGGTGGTATCCTTGATATAAAGTCCTCTTATTAAGACCTAACAGTTAGGAAAGGGAGCTAAAAGCTAAAGGTTTTTTTCGGGATAGATTTTTTTTGCCGGAGGCCGGTGACAAAGGCAAATATTTAATTTAGATAAAAGCATTTAAATAAGCTATATTACAATAAAATAATAAAGCTAATAAATAAAACTGTGTTTATAGTAATAGTTTTTAATTTTCGAAGCTTAATGCTTATTTTTTATTTAGTTAAATAAAACGCAGAAAAATATATATATATATATATAATTAACAAAAGCCCGAAGTTTATTACGTAATATAAATTTTATAACTTTAAAACAATTGCTTTTATATTATAATATAAACAACCCCGTATATCGTAATATATTTTGTCTTTTTTTAATTTTATATTCCTTTTTTTTAAAAAAAATTATAAAATAGCACTATTTTAATTTTTAGTTTAACTAAAATTAAAGCTTTTTTTATTATTATTATTTTTTTTGCTTTTTTTTTTAACTTTTTAAGCTTATTTAGCTTTTTTTTTTTTTTTTTTTTTATATTAATAACTAATACCGTTTTTTACTATTTATTAAATAAATAATATTAATATTTTTAATAGTAGCTATTTTTTAATCGAAATTAAACTAGCGTTTTTAGTTTTTAAAATATTATAGCTATAGTTTAAATATAAACTTTTTATATTTATTTTTTATTTATCGGTATAGCATAATTATTTAAAAAATACAAATTTACTGCGCACGTTTTTAGCTATTTTTAATTTTAACTAATCGTTTATTAATATTAAATATTTATTAAATCGTAATTTTTTGTTTATATTTATATTTTGCACTAATAGTTTTTTTACGTTTATGTAATTTTAAATTTTTAAACTTAAAATTTAATAATCGGGTTTTAAAATTCGTTATAAATTTTAAACTAACGAAATTTTTTATAGCCGTTATTTATCTTTCGATTAAATTTATAAAAATATTTTTAATAATATTAAAACGTAGTTTATTAAATATTTAAAGTTAATAATTAATTAAAAAAACGTAAAATATAATTTACTAATTATAATTTTAGCCGTTTATTTATTTAAAAACGTAAATTATATAATATACGTTTATTATTTTTAACTTTATTATTTAATAAATAACTCGTAATAATTTCGCTATTTTAAATATTTATACTAATTTATTATTTTTAATCGTATTTATAAAATATATTTTGCGTTTTATAAAATTATATAAACAAAAAAACTAATAATAAAATATATTTTAGTTATTAAAAATCGTTTATATATTAATTATTATAATATAAATTCGGGCTTTTTTATTTTTAATCGCTATTAAAAATTATACCGGGCTAAACTTTAATTCGTAAATAGTTATTTTGTTTATTTAAAAAAGATATAGCTATAATTATATAAAAATTAATATAATTATCGTTAAATTATTTTTAACTATATTAGCGCTAAAAGCTTTTTATTATTTTTTAGCCAAATATTTTTATTTATTAAAACTTTAATATATTTAATAGCCGTAAAGTTTTTTTTATAATTTAGTTAAGTAGTGTTTATTTTTCGGCTTTATTATTTATAATAATATTATAAAAAATAATATATAAAAAAATACTTAATATATACTACTAGCTATATTATTATTAATTTATTTTTTGCTATTATAAATTTAATTAAATAATTTTATTATTAAATTTATAGTAGCTATTTTAATTTTTCGATTTTTAAATACACTATTAAAATTAAACTGTAAAATTTTAGTTTATTTATATTTATATTTAATATTAAATTTACGTTTAATAAAATTTATAGTAATTAAAAATAATAAAAAGCGAACAAAATACGTTAAAAATACTATATTAAATAAATAATATTTTAATTAAACTGCTAATAACTTTTTAAAAAAATTTAAACATTATAATTTATTAATATAAAAAATTTTAATATAATAGCTAGTTATAATAAAATTTTTTTATAAAACATAAAAAATAAGCTTAAAATTAACGTATTTATTAATTTAATTAAATAATAAAAATAAACTTTATATTATTATTTATATTAATAATTTACAAAGCTTTTTTTTAATTTTTTTGTTTTTTTAAAAAAAATTTACTTTTTTTTTAAAACTTTCGATTTTTTTTTTTTTAACTATTTATTTTTATTTACTTTAGTTTTGCTATTTTTATTTAAAATGTTTTATTTATTAAAAAAATATTTACAAAACTTTTAAATAATTAAATAAATACTAATTAAAACAATTTTTTTTAGTTTTAAATTTTAAAAGTTTTAATTTAAATCGGGTCGATTTATTAAACTATTTTTATTTTATTTTTAAGCTTTTTTTTTTTTTTTAACAAATCCGTATTTTTTTGCTTATTTATTTATTAACGTAAATATTTTTATTAGATTTAAATTTAAAATTTTAAAACAAGAAAATAAAATAAAAAGTTTATTAAAAATATTACAACTAATTATAAAAATATAGCAAATATTAAAATTTAAAATATAGTTTTAAATTTTTATTTTAACTAAATTTAATCGCGGTTTAATTTATATATATATAATTTTAAAAATATTAAAAACATTTAAAACTATTTATTTTTATATAATAGTTTATGAAAAAATTTTGTTAGCGTTAAATTACGTAAAGTACGTAAATTTTTTTCGCTTTTATATTTTTAAATAATAGTTAACCTTTTTAAATATTACAATTCGTTTTGATTTGTTCGATTAAAAACGTCGGTATAAAGCAATATTTATAATAAAAAATTATAAATCTTCGTTTTTTTTTTTTTCGAAAGCTAAGTTTAAATAATAATATATAATAAAATACATTTCATTAAAAATCGAAAAAATTAATTAATATATATTAAATTAATTAGCAAAGCTTTTTTTAACTTATATAAAAATCGTTTTAATTTAATTTTTCGTACTTTAACTGCATTATTTATATAAATATATAGCGTTAATAATAAACTTTTTTGTCGTATTTATAAAAAACGATTTATAAACTTTAAAAATAAAGCTAAGCTTAATATATAGCCGTTTTTTAAATATTGCTCGATTTTCGACGCTTTTTATTTAATATATAAAAATTGCGCCGTAATTATTATAGCTTTAAATTATTGCTTTAATTTAAATAAGCGTAAAAATAATATATATAAATTTTTTTAAACTTTAAATATAAAAAACCCGTTTTTTATTTTAAACATAAATTTAAATATTATAAAAATTTATGACAAAATTTACTATATAAAACTATTAGTAACGTATAACTATTTGTAAAAAAAAAAGGTCGTAAAAAATTTTAGCATATAATATAACAATAAAAATTTTAAAAAAAAGAAAAAAGAAAATAAAAGTTTTAGCTAAAAAAATGCCGATTACGATAAGTCTAGTTTAAATAAAAAACAATTTAATTTAAAATAATATATAAAATAATTTAATAATAATATTTATTTATTTAAAATTTATATTAATAAAATTTAAAAAAAAACGAAATTATAAAACGTTATTTATACGTTTAAAAAATTAAAAAAATAATTTTAATTAAGCTATTTTTCGACAACCGTATATTTGCTTTTTTAAAAAAAAAAATTAAAAATTTAAACTTTTATAGTTATTTTTAAAATTTAATTATTTATTATTGCTATTTTTTTTTTACTTTATATAATCTATACTTTACTTTTTATATTTAAATATAAATTTAAAATGTTTAAAACTTTAATAAATTTTTAATTTAACTAGTTAACGTTATTTTTTTCCATTTTTTTAACACGAAATTTTATCGGTTTTTTTAGTTTTATAATTTTCGGTAAACGTTTAATACTTAATATTATTTTATACAAATTTTTTTAACTTATATAAAAAATAAGTATTTTAAAGCTTTATTTTATTTAGTTTAATAATTTTATCAATAACTAGTTAAAATATTTTATTAATTTTATATAAACTAGTTTATTTATACCGTAGTTTTATAATTAAAAATATATTAATAAACTTAAGAATATTATAAAATAAAACTAAGTCGTTGATTTTTAAAAAATAATAATTAAAGCTTATAAATAAACCTTTAATTAGATTTATTTACTTCTTTTTAACGTATTTAAATTACTTTTTAAATATTTTAAAACAAGCTAAAATAAAATCTTTTTTAGTTTTACCCGAATTTTAATTAATAATATGCTATAAAAAAATAAACGTTTTGATCGGTATTATTGTTTTTTTTTCGTACAAAATTTTATCGGTTTATATTATTTAAAATAATAAAATAAACTAGTTTTTTTTTACTTTATTAATAATTTTTATAAAACTATTTTTAATAAAAATATAACCGGCTTTTATTACTTTTTAGCGTTATAAATTATATATAAAGCTAATATCAACTTTTATTTTAAATATTTTTACAGCTTTAAAATCCATTTTTTTATTTTTTAATCTTTTATTATATTTAATTTATAATAATATTTTATATTAATAAATAATTTTATTTTTAATAAACTTTGCAATTATATATAAATTAGCTTTTTTAATCGCTTTTTTTTTTAAAAAAAATAACTAATTACGTTTTCTTTAACTTTAATAATTACTGTTTTGCTTTTTTATACAAATATAAACTATATATTTAAAACTTAAATTGCTAAAATATTAAATAGTTTAAATAAAAAAACTTAGTCGTAATATTTTTTAAACAATACTTTTTAGCAAAATATATAAAAAAACAACAGCTTTTATAACATTATTATATATTTTTTCCTACTAATAAAACTATAAAAGTTAATAATACGTAAAATCTTTTCCCCGATAGCTTAATTAAATATAACTTTTATTAATAAACAATTTTTTTTAATCGAAAATATTTACTAGTTTTTATATAACGTATTTTTTATTAACTTTCTTTTAAAAAATCCTATTTTATAAACAAAATTTAAAACATTTGTTTTTAAAACGCTTTTATTTTTACCAAAAAACAATTAATAACTTTTTTAAAATTTATAAACTAGCAAAATACTTTACGATCTTTTAAAATTTATTAGTTTATTTTGCTAAAAAATATAAAACTATAATATCCGAAATATTTTTTATAAAAAAAATTTATATAAAAGCCCTTTCTTTTAAATCCGTATTTATATTTTTATTTTAAAAATCGATAAAATTATTTATATTATTTTTTTATTAGTTATTTATAATATTAAAAAAGCTTTCTAGCTTATAAAATAAAGCGTTAATAACTACGTTTTTCTTTTTAAAAAAGTGCTTTATTTTAAAATTAAATATTTTAATATAAATTACTTATTTAATTAAACTTGCTTTTAAAAAGCTTATAAAATTATTGTTTAATTAAAATATAACTATTTTTACGTTTGTTTTTAAAATAAAATAAACTTTATATAAAAATTCTTTTATTTTCTAAAAAAACTTTATAATAATTAAACATTTAGCTTTTATAATATTATAATTTAGCTTCACTTTTTTTTAAATATTAAATTTAAACTTAGTAAGCTTTAAATTTTTGCTTAGTTTTTATACTAATTTAGCTTTTTATTTAATTAATAAAATATTTATTTTAAAAACAATTTCGCCCGTTTTTTTTATAAAACAAAAATATAAACAAAAATGCAAACATAAATAATTTTTTAATAATTTTAACGGCATTTTCATAATTTTTTCTAAAATAAAATACTACACTTTTTTTAAAAAAGTTATTTAAAAGTTATAAAATTAAAAAATAATACGGTATTTATATTTAATAATAAATAACCATTTTTAAATATTTTTTTATATTTTTAACGAAAAGAAATTTAGTTTATTTTTAAATTTAAATTATTCGGGCTTTTTTTAATTTGCGTTTATTTAATTTATAAATATACCTTATAATTTTAATTAATTTTTTGCATTATTCGGATTTTTTAACATTAATAATTGTTTTAATTAATTTAAACGTTAATAACGTAATATTAAGCTTTTTAAAATATTCAAAAACAAATTTACGTATATTTAAAACAACTTTTTAATTATTACAATAAATTTTTAGTTTTATAACTCCGATATCGTTAAAAAAATTGTTTATATTATAAAATATTAAATTATATAAAATACGGCTAACTATTTAAAAAATGCGCTATTAAATTTATTTCTTTTTAAAAAATTAAAATTATTTTAAATAACTTTAAAACCATAGCAAATGTCGTAAAATTACGACGAAATTTATCTAAAATAAATTAGTCGTATTTAAATAAAAAATTTACTATCGTTAAAATTTTATATATAATAAATTACTAAAAAAACGACTTGCAATTTTTAAATAAATTTATATTTTTAATTATTACCTCGTTAGTTTTTATTATTAAAAATAATTAACCGAATGCTTTCGTTTTTTTTTTCATAATAAATTATAAATTTTTATACGCACCGTAATTTTTTTCGAAAATTTTAACATTATTTTTTATACGCAAAGCTTTATTTACTTATAATTACAATGCTTTAAAAATTAATATATTTCTAATTTGCTGTACTTTATATAAAATTAATTTAATTTTATATAATAATGCAATTTTTTTATAAATTTTGCCGATATTTTCGATATTTTATTTAAGAACAGCTTTACGTCGGTATAAAATTTCCGTAAATATAGCTACTTTTTTTTTTAGTTAATTTAATATTTTTAACTTAATTAAAAATATCTTTAAACTTTATTTTAATAAACTTCGCTTTTATAAAATAGCCGAAAATTTTAAATATATATTTTTATAAACTTCGTTACGTCGTAATAATTTAAAAATTTTAAACGTAAATATAGCTTTTTTTAATGCTTCGATTTTTTAATAAATTAACATTAAAAATAATAATTTTTACGGGCTAACTATATTTAAAAAAATAATTTTTTTACTTTTTAATTTATATATAGTTATAACAATAAAATAATTTTTCGAACTAAATTTTAAAAAGTTTAACTCGGTTATATTTAATATAATATTATATTTAAACATTTTTATACTATATAGATTTAAAATCCCGTTAACTAAACCGTTATTATTAACAAGCTTTATTTTTTTTCGCTTTTAAATTATATATTACTAATTTTATAATTTTATATAGTTTTATTTTTTAAAAGCTAAAGTAAAACTTAAACTTTTATACTATTTATAATTATTTATACAAAAATATACTTATTTTTATATATAAACAATAGCTTTAATATAGCAAAAAAGTTTATTTTTAATAAAAAAAATTTATTAACAGTTTTATTCGATATAATATAAATTAATATAATAATTAAATAGCTAGCAATTTAAACTCGATATTTAAGAATTTTGTTAATAAAACAAATTCGGCTATTTAAGCTTTTTTAAAAAAATTAAAAATATATATCCGTAAACTGCGTAAATAAAAAATTTTTCGTTACGTAAAATTTTACGATTACCGATAACTGCGTTTTTAAATTAATTATAATAGTTAATAGCTTTTTTTTTTTTTTATTGCTTAATTTAATAGCAATTTTAAATAACCGTCGTATATAATTTATTATAATAATATAATTTCGAGTTTAGCCCGTATTTATAATATTAATTAGTTTTTACGAAATATTTAAGCTTAGTATTATATTAATATTAGCTATTATAATATTGCTTTTTATTTTATTAATAGTTTTTGTTAAATTTAAAAAGCGGATAATTAAAAATTCGTTTATTAAATTAGTAACTAGTTTAAACGTTTTGCTAATTAATTTAAAAAAAAGCTTTTATAACGCTAAAACATGTTTTAAAAAGTCGTTTTAAGTTTAATTTAATTTTGTATTAAATTACGTACAAGTTTTATTTTTAAAAGCGCTTTATAAATTTACAATTTTTATAAACTTTTTATTTTTAACTATTATAAGCTTTAATTAATCGTTTTTTGCTTTCGCTAACTTCGGCTTTTTTTAATTAATTTTTATTTTTAATATTGTAAACTGTTTTTAGTTTTTTTTTATTATTATTATATTTAGCTTTTTTTAATTAGTTTTTGTTTTTAACGTATTAAATACCCGCTGCGTTTTTTTTTTTTTAAATTTTTAAATTCGTTAAAACTTAATATATAGTAAAATTTAAACTTCTTGTTACTAGTTTTCTTTTTCGAAACTTTTATTTTTCTGCTTTTCGTTACTTATTTTTTCGTTAAAAGTTCGTTTTTATTAAAAACTGCTTACTTTATAGCAAAAAAATTAAAAGCTTTTTAAATCCCGAAATATCTTTTAGTAAATAAATATAAAATTATATTAATAAATATAACGTTTCGAAATTCCGGTTCGGCAAGTTTTAAAAAAAATAATATGCATTTTTATATTTATTAACGATATTTAAAATATTTAATAAAATAATTTTTAAAATATCGTTTTAATTATATAATAAAGTTAAATAGTTTTAAAATTGTTTTTTATTATCCTTTATAATTTTTTATATAACAAACTTTTCTTAACTTATTTAAAAAATTATAACTTTTAATATATCGCTTAATATTTTATTGCAATACTATAGATATACCAGCAAAGTGTAGTAGTCATCGGTGCCTTAATCAACAATGCGCTCAGCGCTATATATACTAAAATGATCTTCTAAAACCTGTGATCAAGTAAAAGTGCTCTTAAAGATCTTTAAATACTTGTGTAATCTCCAGATACAATATTTACCGATCCGCTAAACCCCTAAAGGTCCAGGATCACGAGGCTAAACTGCAAAGCTGCACCAAAAGGATCCACAATCCCGCGATATATTTTTAATACTAGCATTATTTACTTTAAATTTATTTATTAAAACATAATAATTTATAGCGTAATTAGCGATATTTTTAAGGTCTTGTAAAAATAAATAACCCGTTTTAAATTCCCGTAATTTATTTTTTAAAATTTTAAATTATATTAAATCAAAAATTTAAAACTTTTTAATAAGCTTTTTTTCCGCGTTTTTTTACGTTTTTATTATTTTTTAAAACCCTTTTTTTTTTTAATCATATTATTTATAGTTTAAAAAAGCAATTTATTAATTAAAACATTTTTTAACGTATAGTATTTTCGAAACAAACTTTTTATAAAGTTTAACTAGTTTTTTATATAATAACCATTAAAATAAAAATAAAAAAAACTAAAATAAGTTCCGAAAAGCGGTTTTTTTTTTAAACACGTATTAAAAACTAAAAGTTAGCACATTAAATTTTAAAGTAATTAGTTTATATTTAAAATTAAAGCTAAATTTTATATTTATCGGTTTTTTTTTTATTAGTAAAAATATTATTTTTAAATACTAGCTTATTTTTAATAACGAAATTATTTACGTTTATCGTTATATAAAGCATATTTTAATCGAAATTATAGTTTAATGTTTTTATTATCGGCGTTATAATTTTTATAAAAGTTTGCAAATTTATAGCTAAAAAATTAAAACTATTAAAAGCTTTTTTAAAAATAAATAGATTTTTTTTATATTTTTTGTAAAAATTAATTAAACGATTTTAATTAAAAACGGACTTTTTTATTGTTAAAATAAAAAATGTTAACGTCGATTTTTTTTTTTGTACAGCTAATTTTTAATGTTATAGTTAAAATACCTTTAAAAAAAACGGGGCTTTAAATAAAGTTACTATGTATTAAAAATACTAAAATAAAATAAAAAGGGAATTTTATTTACAAAATTGCTAAGTAAAAATAGTTTTATAGCACGGATAAATAGTTTTATTATATAACTAAGTTTATGCTGCAAGTAGGTTTAACAGCTAAGCTAGCTATCCGTAACTACCCCTTTTTTAAAAAAGGCTCGCTTTAAGACTTAAACTTAAGTGCTTATAAATTAAATAGCTACTTTATTTATTTTATTTTAAAACTAGTGCTTTTTAGTAAAAAAAAAGTTTACCTCGGGTATATACCTTTTATTATAATATTATAAGCCTTTAATTTATAAGTACAGCTTAAGGTTTTTTTACAACTAGCCGTTAAAGTTTGCCTATTTATCTTAAAGTATATATAATTCCGTTATACTTATCTCCTTTTATTTTTATTTTTAGTTATTCTTTTTATATTACTTTTTAAACTAAAAAACACGTGTTTTATTAATAAATTATTATTAAGATAGTTTTTTTTAAAACGGTTTTTTAAACAGCTTTTAGCTAATTTATAAATTGTTTAAATAATTATTACGAACTAACAAGAAAAAAGGCTAGGCCGTCCGAAATATAAACGACAAAAAAAGGGCAGCTTAAGTTACGTAATATAGATTTAAAAGATTTAAAATCTAATAGATTTAGTGTAATAAATTTAAAAAATTTAAAATCTAACAAATTTAATATAATAATTTAAAAGATTTAAAATTTAATAAAATTTAAAGAAATATAAAAATAAAAAAACAATAAAAAAAAAAAGGGATTTTTTATATAACTAGTTATTTATTTATTATTATTTAACTTATATTTATAGTTAGTTTTTAAAAATAATTATAAAAGATTATTTTTTATAAAGTTTACGTTTAAACCCTTTTGTTAATTATATTGCTTTATAGTTATCGGTTTTGTTTTTAGCTATATTTTAAATATAAACTTTAAAAATATTTATATAAATAAGCTTTACGTATTTTTATTTTTTGATATTACGAAATAGTATTATAATATTAAACATTTAAATACGTTTTGTAATATTTTTAAATAGTTTTGTTTTAGTTAAGCGTACATTGACTTAGGGTAATACTGAGAACTATGGCTACTTTTTAACTTAATAACCTTACGATAAATGTTAGGGTTAGGGTTAGGGTTAGGGTTAGGGTTAGGGTTAGGGTTAGGGTTAGGGTTAGGGTTAGGGTTAGGGTTAGGGTTAGGGTTAGGGTTAG